>JARYHS010011286.1:0-49982 GCA_031002005.1 Vandiemenella viatica | reverse complement strand
GATGTTTAAAATTGCAACCTTCAAACTTTGATGTTTGGATTTAGAAGGTGATTATGTTTAATGCGTCAGCACATAAATGTAGTCATCTTCCTAAGTGAGAGATAGTCAAAGTGGCGATCTGTTAGGAGGGAAGAGCCCGATGGGGTCTGGGGCCAGCACCCCATCAGTGGGCAGCGGCAACGGAGGGGGTTTGGTGGCGGTGAAGCAGGAGACACCGGTCGCAGGTGCGGGCAGCTCTGTCGATACGTTGGTGGCGGGCTTTGTAGATAGCACAACGTTCCTGACTGCCTCTTCCTCCTCGTCACCTGGCAGCGGTGCCAACGAGCACCACCTACACCAGGAGCCCACTACCGTCCACCCTAGTAAGACTCACAGCATGCCTACTGACACTTGCTAGTTAATACTAATTTATCAAATAATTTCTAACTATTTACATCATAAATTTTAAGGAATGTTTTGCAGGCTACACTTCCTGACCTATAAGAAAATCTAACTGCAGTAATTCGATTTTTGCTATTAATTTTATTGTTATTTCAGCTCCACTGCTTCTTGGTTCATCATTTTCTGCCTGAAAATTTTCCTGTTCCATATCATAAGATAAATTTTATTGTTTGGTAGTTACTGCTTGTGCTATAGTTGATATAATGTTGGCTTTGAGCTATTGCTTTGCTGAACTGGTTTTTCCTCATGGAGTATTATTTTAACAGTTACTGAAAGAATTATGAAGGTTGTTATATTATATGATTTTTCCCCTCTGTTTGTGTACGTAATAAAATGACTGTTTGTGGCATTTATCTTCAATTTATGATTATCTACGCAAGCAGGCACATTATCCCTCTGCAGCTGTGCTCAATCCTCTCTCATTTCAATCCTGTTATAAAACCTAATGCTATCTGCAAGCAATGTCAATTTTGACTGTAAACTAACAAAAGAATAATTCATTAGAACATTTAGCAGCAATTGCTCCAATACCCTATACCCTGATACCACATATCCTACCCTGACTCTGTGGTTGTTACTTCTTAAGAATATCTCCACACAACAGTCACCTTCCGATTAGCTGCAACAGTTTTGATCTTATTTATCATTATTCTATGATTAAATCTACCAAAAATCTTGAAATGTCCATTGCTATGCTGTCAACTTGGCATCCCGTGTCCATTTTATCTGAAACTGCTTGCATGTGGCCCACTAACTGAGATACAGGGTCTGGTATCTACCAGGTTAGCTAATTGAAGCCTCAGTGGTGGAAGAAGCTTTCACGATTTGGAGCTTTACAATCACAGTAGGATAGGTGGTGGTATACCAAAGTCCTGAGTAAAATCCCAATCCATTCCAAAGTTCATATGTAGTGAGGGCATACGACAACGTGATACATTTGTTGAATGGAGTCATTAATCTTTGTGATTCCCTTCAGTAGAGATTCTCTGAATGGGCTAATGGTGGGTTTCAACAGCTCTCTTGTTTCTTCTAACTTCCACAACATTAACAACATACTACCCTGAACACATATGTATTGTAGTAATCAACACGAAATGGAAACCCTTATGATCACCTAAAAAAAAAACTTACAAAATGGGGGGCAACAACAAATTATACCAATTTACAGTTCCCTAGGAGGTTGGGTTGCTGTGGGTGGAAACACTCTCCACAACAACAAACTATACTTGGAAATGAATATGGCAGAATACTGCCACAAACCAGTAATGCTGATTTACAGAGTTCTTTCTTTTTAAACAGACAGACATTGCTAATGTGGTTGGATATAAATCTTCCTATTAACTTGCTTATATTTCAGGTCAAATTAATGGGCCTGTGGTTCTTGACATTAATATTCTATTGCACTGGTACTGTTATGGCACAGTTTTACTGCTCTGGTATATAACAAGTTTCTAGGTTTGGTATTAATACTTTATATTGAAATAACTTGATAAAGCAACCATCAGGCTTGGTTTAGATACTGAATTCAGTTAACGAGAGAGGGGAGATGCTGGCAGGATTTCAAACCATCAAAACAAGATGTAGTTTACAAGCAATTTGAAACTGCAGTATCAATTTAAGTTTTATACACAATTATTCTGAACAAGCAAGTTTGAACATTTTATTCTTTTCATATTTTTTTTTTTTAAGGAAAAAGTAAACTGTCCATCTGTTAATTAAAGATATTTAGGTCTCATAATTCCCAAGCTACTCAAATTTTAATTTTTATCTGAAAAATTGATTCATGCCCTTTGAATAAAAAAATTTCCATTTTTTGAAGTTCACAAATTCAAGCTTGATATTGAAACAGTTAAAGATTATGTTTCAAAATATAACCAAAAATTCAACAACACAAAAAAAAAATCCTGTGATCTGTCACTAAAAAGTTATTTATGTTCTATGAGATGATTAAAATTTTTGTCATGCTGAAGAGTTTAAACCCATTTTTTCAAATTTGAATAGGAAGCTGTCTACACTTTCTCAGAGCACCAATCATATTTAAAAAAAAAAAAATATTCATAGAGGTGCTGTATCATCATGACAGGAGTCCACAAATATTGTTTAATAAATATAACTGACACATTCACAAGTTTTCAGCCTGTACTATTGTAATATCAAGATCATATTCCAACAGTTAAAATTTCACAAAGGCTGCAACTAAAATAAAGGGTTTGAAAATAAAACTGAAATTCACTAACCCTAGTTATAACTGAAACTTTATTAGTGCCATCACACACCTGCAGTTTTAGACTCTGCTGTTCAGATATCAAAGTTTTACAAACATGTTTTCATCAAGTCTGTCTAGCCTGTCATGACAGCAGCTCAATGTGTTTGCAACAGAGGAGTAGCTCCCTCCATAGCTGCACCAATGCCTGGGTCACCGGGTATGGTGAGCATCATCACCAAAGCTAATTATTATATCTGATATGAATGAGTGAATCATGAAGGGACCACCATTCTTAGTTTAGATTTACATATGTGATGTGTATTACACTTTCTCTTCCTAGGTTAGGATATTTATTTCGCTGTCATCAATCTTTCAATTGGTTTGATGTAATCCTCAGTCCCTTTCTATCTTGCGCTAACCTCTTCATCTCAACATACCCCTTACAACTTATATATTGAAATATCTGCTTAATTTATTCTGATCTTCATCTATCTCTTAAGTTCTTTCCTTCAACTATTCCCTCCACTGACAAATTAACCAATCCTGCATGTCTTAAAATATGACCCACAATCCTGTTTCTTCTTTCTGTAAGACTCTTCTGCAAACTTCTTTTCTCACTCTTCATTTCCAAAACAAGTTCATTTTGTACTTTAACTGTCTACCTAATTTTCAGCATAGTTCTAAAGCATCACATTACAAATGCTTCAATTTTCCTTCTTTCTGATTTTTCTAAAGTCCATGCTTCACTACCACAAAGTGCTGTAAACCATACATAGAGTTTTAAAAACTTCTTACTGAGACTTCAATCAAAATTTTAAACTAATATATTTCTCTTTTTAAAGATAGATCTTTTGTTGGTGATCTTCTGCTTTTAATATTGTTCCTGCATTGGAAATCAGCTGTAATTTTACTTACTAAGTAGCAGAATTAATTTACTTCTCCTATCGCTGCTAATCCTCTTTTTATATTTGATTCACTGTTACTGCTACCATTTCTACTATATTTAATCACTTTTGTATTGCTTTGGTTTATATCTAGGCCAAAATCTTCCATCAGTATTTTATTCATGACATTCAGTAACTTCTCAATATCCTCAGGTTGTACCTGTAACAGGACAATGTTATCAGCAAATTGTAGCGTACTGATTTTTCTCCATGAACACTTATATCACATTCATTTTTTCTTTTACTTCCTTTATTGCTTCCTCTACGTACAAATTGAATATTAATGGAGTCAGACTACAAGCTTTTCTCACATCCTTTTTAACTTATACATGTCTCTAATGATTCTCTACTTTTATTGTAGCCACTTGATTCTTATATAGATTATAAAGTATTCTTCTATCTCGATATTTTAAACCTAACTTCATTAATATTTTGAAGATCTTTTCCCACCTAACATTATCAAAAGCTTTATCTTAGTCAACAAATGCTATAAAAGTCTCTTTTTTTTCCTTGCTCCACCCTTCAAGCATTAATCTGAAAGCCAGAAGTGTTTCCCTTGTACCACTGTTATTCCAAAGCCCAAACTTATCTTCACCTATTATCTCTTCCACTATCCTTTCTATTCTTCCGTATATTATCCTGGTCGCTAATTTTGAGGCATGTGATATTATACTTAAGGTGCAATAATTCTCACATTTGTTGGCTTGTGCTTTCTTTAGAAGTGTGAAGATAACAATTTTGTTAAAATCAGTTGGAATCTCTCCTGTTTCACAACTTTTTGATATGAGACTGAATAATCTTTGGATTACTTCTACTCCTAGGGATTTCAAAAGTTCTGCAGGAATCTCATCAATTACAACTGGTTTATTTGATTTCAGATCTTTCAAAGCTCTCTCAAATTCTATTCTTAAAAGAGGATCTCCTAAGTCATCAATGTCAACATCTCCTTCTTTTTCCAGTACACTGTTGTTTAAATCATCCACATGGGCCAGCATTTGGGGGGGGGGGGTATGTGGGGCAAATGTACTCTGGCCCCACCGGCTGAGGGGGGGAACTGGCTGGTGGGGCTCCCCCGGCAATGATAGATATAAAGAAAAGGTCACCTGTCTAGCCTGACAGAGGACCCCATCCGATAAATTTACCATGTGCCTTAACCAGCAACATAACTGCTAAGAATGCCTTAGAATCCTAGTGCTGGACCTGTTTGCATCATACAGTTTCTCTATGAATTCCTGCTGCTGGTTTGCTATGTCTTTTGAGTTTAAAAGAGGGTTCTCATCAGCTGCTTTAATGTTTGTATGTCTTTTCTTCATTTCTCCAAAATCTTGTTTGATGTTCCTATAGGCCACTTCTATGCTACCTACGACCATTTACTTTTCTACTTCTTTGAACTTTTCTTTGTTTTACCATGATGTAATCAAGCTGATATATACCTGAATCCCCTGGTGCACAATTTTCAAATAGTATGTTCACCATGACTAGTTTATATTTTTCACAACGTTCAAACAACCTGCTTCCTCCCTCATTTCTTTATCCTAGTCCAATACTTCCTACAGTATGCCCCTCTTTATCTTCCTCCACTATCACATTGTAATCACCCATGATTGTTAGAGTTTCTTCCCCATCACATATTTAAAAAGGTAAAATTGACTGGATACAAACAAGAAGAGATCTTGTCTGAAACAACTGCATGTTAGGAAAAAAAAATTATTTCCATAACGAAATAAACATTTTATGAGATTGAAATATTAGTTCATTTTAAAAGCAGATATTGTTTTAAGAACTAGTATTGACACTCTTCATAATGTTGTCCACAAAAAAAATAAGGCTTGAAAAAATGCAACCCTAATATTTTCTACCAAATGGAAATAAGATGTTGGAAATACATCTCTGTCTGAAACAATGAATGCCCCAAAAATTGACATTTTAAAACACAGTATACATACTGCTTCTGTTGGTGATAACATTGGTGGAGGTATTGTTGCTTTTGGGCTGAGAGCATTAGAATTTTGTTAACTTTTATTTTGGGAAATTTATAATTTTACTGTTATATGGTTTTGGTTTTTAATGTTAAATAAGTTTGCCATCAATTGTAAATAGACTAAGGTTGTAAACTTTTCATCCACAGTAATTTTTTCTACACTTATACATATCCAAATGGAAATGGAGCCTCATTAAGGCATCATGTGACCATCCATCCATCTGTAACAAGCCTTGGAGTCACAAACAGAATAAATTATACTTAAAAATGCGTATGTTACATGTTTCGTTGGACAAAATTCAAAATATATTTCTAAAAATTTTGTAGAAATATGTTCAAGCAGACCAAGAAATTAAATTGTTTTAAAACTGTCAAATAAAAGCTTGAACAGCTGTCGGAAATGTCAGTCTTTAGTTGAATTTTGTTGCCATGCATTTCTAAAAAATACTGTTACTTCGTTACCAAAAATTTGTCACCACTATTGACTGTATGCTCTATTTAAGCAGAAAATACTAAAATTTGTAAACTGCATGAAAATCAACCAAATTTTTGTTTGACAGTTACTTTGCTGTTTAATAATACAATTTATTGAATGTATTCTTAATTCAGAGCTCACTGCATATTAATGGATAGGATAGTTACTGCCTGCTAGATAATTTTTTTAAAAAATGAATAGAATTTAAAGACAGAATGTGGTGGATAACTTATTTGAAATATCGATCATATAGTTCGTAAATCCACATTTCACTGTAATTGTATATATTACTTATCTACCATACAATGATTCAATATTTACTCTTTACAGATTCATACATTATATTTTAATTAAACCTACTGTTCGTTCACTTAAAAATTATTATTAAAAAATTAATTTAATTACAGTGGATCACGTGCTTCAGTGGTAATTCACTTAGATCTATTATTATGTTACATACTTCCATACACCAGAATATTTTGCACTCATTATATATTACACAATAAAAATTACGTAGAGCAGTGACGAATCCAGGAGGGGGGCTAGGGGGCTCAAGTCCCCCCCTAAAGTATCTATGTCATTTAAATTTTGGAGATTTGGAGTCTTTTTTTTTTTTTTTTAGCTCTCCTGATCTTTTAAGGGGGCAGCATGACTATAAAGCTTACATTTACCTGACTCAGGCCCTCCCCAAACGAAATCCACTTAAGTGCCCCCCCCCCAACCAAAATCCGCTCAAGCCCCTCCCAAACCAAAATCCTGGATCTGCCACTGGCGTACAGTTTGACTGTATGAATGCATTTCATCCAATCTTGATTCATTTCATGCAAAACCAGTTTCAACAGACAAATTTCTTGAAATAAATTGCAGGTCTTCATCCTGTTGACTCAGGCCTACTTATCTTCAACTACTTCACTATGAGGACATTTTTAGTTGAGAGCAACATTGGTGATACTTTGTGATTATCTGATAGGGTTCTAAAAGCTGTTACCACTCTCGCAGCTGGCTTCCATAAATGTTTTGTTTCCACAATGGCCTCCGATTTCTTTTATTGAAATGTGATCTAATTTGTCAAGCACTGATTTTTATACCAGACAACTACCATCTGATGAACCACTCTGACTTGGTTACTTTATTTTTTATTATTATTATTATTTTGGTATGCAGGAACTTGGCCTTCTAATTATAATGCAGAGAAAATTTTAAATATCTGCCTGAATTTTTAAGCTTTGTTTTATGCAAATACTTTTTAAATTGCTCTAATTTTCCATTGAACTTAAGGTGTTTATTCTTAGTGGCCTTATCTTTAACTATTAAACTTACCTCATGCTGCTTCTGCACTTACTTATATATGACAAATTTTATGTCTATCATTGGCCAAATGATCTGCAATTTATTTTCCCCTTGAACTCTTGACATTTTATAGTCAGCACCTTCAATTTTATGTTCCCTGTTTGTAGATTGATTCAGATTATCACCAAAGAGCAACAGCTATATAACTAGTTACAAATAATGTAAGGGTTCATAAAAAAACAGATCTTAATGTATTGTGCCTTTTAATAGCAGCTTTCAGTATCCATCATAGAGAAGGCCCTCCCTTTTTTCAGGAAAGTCATTCTTAAGGGCATGAATGTGTCCATCACATTATGATGAAAAGTGGAAAACAAATACATGATACATTTATGCCCAAACGTAAATTTCTAGTTGTTATAACTTTATTTATTTATTGCCATTACTACATAGTTGGATTTTTTCTGCTGGAAAAAACAAAATAAAACAGTGTGAAAACACTGCATGAAGACAAATATTTGGATGTGTTGCATGGATTGTGGATAAGAGGGAGTAAAAATTCTGCCAGAAAATCTTTGCTAGTTAGTAATGCTGGTAATGTTACTTACATGTAGGCTATATGAATATGTTTATGATGGATGCATAAGTTGGTAAAAATGATAATACTGGAATTTTTTTAAAATTTTTATTCAAATCCTGAATAGCGATAGCCTCTGCTTCATTACATGTTGCATAATATACAAACTGTTAGTTTAGATATTAATATTTTATAACACACAGACACAGGGATGTTTTAATGATCTCGGAACATATCTTAATTGTCCCCAAACAATGTACGAATAACTAGATGGTGGTGATACCAAATGTTCACAGATCCCGCCCAGATCTCAGAGTTGCTGAGCAAGACTATAGCAGATGCACATGCTAGAACCTGTTTATACACAATTGAACATATTCATGAAATGTTCAGAAAGCCACAAGATGTGTCAAAAATCATGTATTACAAAAATATGGTAAGTATGAGAAAATTATTTTCTTTTAACGTTTTTGTCATCATGCTCATGTTTCCACCATGCAATAAGTAAGAAATTCTCCACCATTATAACAAATTAATAAGATATTGCACATCAGAAAGAAAAATTTCTTTTTGATTAAAAAATTTAATCCATCACAATTATTATGCTCTATCTACATATTTAAAATTAATTAGTTCATTGGATTTAAATTTTTATCTGTTTAATAAAGTAAATATTCATAACATGTTACATACTATTCATCTAAAAGAATCCTGAAAATAAGATAAACTGTGGTTGTGGTTATTAAATATAATTGTGTAAGGTACAGTTTAATACCAACAAACAATTTCCAATATTGCAAAATTTCTGGTTAAAACTTCATTAAATGATAAAATGGATATAATCACCAATCTATTTGCATCTGAAGCAGCAGTATGCTGTATTTAAAAATACATTTAATTGATTAATATTCATCAGGTAATCATACAAAAAAATCTACTTTAAAAAATTTTGGGGGTAAAAATTATATTGTCCTCAGTGGAATCCAAATGAGGGTGTAACTCCGTAATGTTACTGCTGTATGTTGAAAAGTAAAATAGCACAGAATTACAATATAATGTGAAGATTATTGTGCCAACATGATTCTGGATGGTTATATAGATCATTTGGTAGGGCAGATGACAAGGATTCAAAGTCTGATGTCTCCAGAATTGTTACCCAAGCCTTAACAATCTGTGTCAAATCGGCAATGATGGATTGTTTTCCTTGGAAGTGAAAGTTTATGGTAATGTGGTACTGTACCATATTCATTACAGTTTCAAATTCTTGAAAGGGAATATAATATTTTTCCTCCACCAATCAAATCCCATTAGCCATGATGGCCTCCACAATGATGATGTTACAATTGCTTTACTAATATCAATCTGACAGTGATATTTATGTAGCCAAAGGATGAATGCTGTTACTAAATCTGTGATCCAACTATAGATGGGAAACTCTACACATTGCAGAAAATTTCAAAGTAGTGATAAAATAAATAAAAAAAATCAACTTTTTCTACTTACAAGCTCAATGAAGGGTTGTAACAGAAATAAAGACAATGAATTTATACATCTGTAGAAATAGGACTGCTAAGACACAACTGTGTACCATGGAATTAATGTGATAAACATTATTGAAGACATTAAGAGAAATGAAGAAAAGACTGAGATGTTGACTGTAAGTGGGTACTGGTTTCACATATGTTATGTCACATCTCAGCAGTATATCACAGACAAATTGCATGTATGTTATCCACTTAAGTTCATTATGATACAATGTACATATCTGAATATGAATGATATGTAACTGGTATCAGTAAAAAGTAAGGATCCTTAAATAGATTATAATACAATATATGAAACAGAAAGAAAATTATTTTTATTTATAAAAATGAACATGTGATGGTTAGTGTAAGAAGGTACTAACATTTCCCAGCCTCACAATATGTCAAAAGCAGAAACAATCTGAAATGAAGCACTGAGCTAAGCGGGAGCTTGCTGAAGCTGTACGTGAGGAACACAAAACGTTAGAGCTTGGACACTGCAAAGGCCAAAAGAAGAATAACCGAAGCATGGTGTGATAGAACGACACTGAAATTTGAGGGAATCATTAACTATGGAAGAAAAACATAATTTTGGATGTGATGGGTGAGAATAGTGTTTGTGGAAGAATTTTATGAATTGATGGGCTAAAATTTGAGACAATTGGGGTTAGTTAATTCATTAGAAGGGAAGTACTGCATAAGAAAATTCTAAAATGAAAGTGGTACAGCACAATATATTGTGGGTTGCATCATAGTTATTAAGTACATTTGGTCTTATGGTAGCAATATAACAATTTTTCAAATCTTTGTTATATAAAATATTTATTATTCATGAAAACCTCAGTTAGTAGGCTATATGCATGTTTTTCTGATCAACAGGACATGGGAGGTCAGGTTGATAGTGTAGCACTACTTCTTTCAAAGGCCTTTGACAAAGTGAGACATAAAATGGTGCTAAATAAGGTGAAAACTATTGGAGTTGATAAAAGGTGATTTTCTAGGATAGAAGAATTCCCAAAAGGTAGAAAGCAAAAAGTTAGGGTAAGAAATGCAGTATCAAAAGAAATGGGAGTCCCTCAGGGTAGTGTACTAGGACAAGAAAACTGTAAACAGCTGCAGGGTGATCTAGATAGGAGAACTAGCTGGGTGTGTGAACATGGGGTAAAGATAAATGCAAAAAAGAGCCAGCTTATTAAGTACACAGATAAAAAGCTAAAGGTTAATTATGATTATAAAGTGGGGAAGGAGGTTCTTATTGAAGACTTGAAATGTAAATACCTGGTAAAACATTTGATAGCAGACTTAACTGGGCTGGACACATTGGACAGGTAGTAGGGAAAGTGTTTAAAATCCTTCACCTGTTGGATAGAGTGATGAGGGGATGGATTAGAGAAGTAAGGGAGTTGGGGTATAAAACTCTGGTCAGACCACTACTGGAATATGGTGTTGTAGCATAGGGCCCACATTTTGGGTATCAAATACAGGAGTTGGATGGAATTCAGAGAAGGGCTGCCAGATTAGTCTTTGGAAATTACTGCAAAACACAATTGGTAACTAATATGATAAAGGAACTGGAGTGGGATTCATTGGAGGATAGAAGGAGGGTGAAGAGAGTCATGGGAATGTACAAGTCTATTAGTGATGAAGCATGGAAAGATATTGGTGGAAAAAATAAGAGAGGTGTTTGGAAGGGTAAAGATGACCATGACCACAATCTGGCACTTTATTTCAGGCATAAATGTGTGGGAAAATTTTCTTTTATAGGAAAGGGTGTAAGGGATTGGAATAAATTGCCAAGAGAAGTGATGAATTATTTTCCGAAAATACTGAAAGAATTTAAAGTAACAATTGGTTGAAGGCAAAAGTATGTTGGAAGAGGATAGGAGAAAGATGGGTGTGTAGGGAGATTGTCGCCAGAGTGTGTGCTCCATCACAGTTATATTGGTTATTGTATTATTATTATTATTGTTTTCATCAATAGTTCTATGTGTGAATATTAAAATTACAGTTGTTTCATATTTTAACTAATTTCTTACTGCTTCAAGGCACATGAAGAATTATGGCTTGAGTGTGCTCAAAAACTGACGACGGTTATTCAGCAGATTATAGAATTTGCCAAGATGGTGCCTGGTTTTATGAAACTATCCCAGGATGACCAGATCGTACTTTTGAAAGCAGGTATGTGTTTGAATTAGATAATAAAATGGACTGCAAACATATGATTTTCTGAGGCTATGTACTTCCTATCATTAATACAGTGGAACAGTTTCTAACAACTACATTTTAACGTACAGGGAGCTTTGAACTAGCTGTACTACGGATGAGCCGTTATTATGACCTGAGTCAAAACAGTGTTCTCTATTCTGACACAATGCTGCCACAAGATGCCTTTTACACAAATGAGACTGCAGAAATGAAGCTGGTTACATGTGTGTTTGAGTTTGCCAAGAGTGTAGCTGAGCTCAAATTGACAGAAACTGAGCTTGCATTGTATTCTGCCTGCATTCTTCTTTCAACAGGTATTTTAATTTTAAATATGCAAAAATAATCAAGGTTTTGTTCTAAATATCTATAATAAGTTGAATGTAACTGACAATCATATGATTTTGCACTATGATACATCTTATACTTCAGATCGGCCTGGCTTGAAAGGTTTGGCTGAAATCAGCAGACTAAGCCAAGCTGTTCTGCGAGCTCTGCGCTTGGAACTCGAGCGTAATCATGCAATGCCTATTAAGGGGGATGTCACTGTTTGTGATGCCATGCTTGCTAAAATATCTACACTCAGGTCAGTAAGACTCTTTGACAGAATTTGGTAACAGAATATCTATAAACTTCTCCACAAACATGTTGATTAAAATAAAATTTTCTTATTTATTATAGAAGTACACATTTTTTGATACTTCATGTTCCTTCAAAATGACATATTTTTAAGAAATAATATTTTCAGAGGCAATAATCTCCCCTTCCATTCTTAAGGAAACCTTTTCTAATCTAAAGATAGTAAAGATGTATTTAAACAAAACTGAGAGATTATCTTATTGGCAACTCTTTTTACTCTAGCAAAGAACTTTTTATAAAAGAAGTAACTTTATCTAACATGAATTTTGTAATATTAGGTTCAAATTTTAATGTTCATTATTTTTTGTAACATATGAGGTGTGTTCAAAAAGTAACAAGAATTTTGAAATTTCGTGGGATATATTAGTCCAATTGGCATGATTTTTCGTTGTTGTGTTGGCAAATATGTCTTAAAAGTTTCTAAACATTTTGAGCTATGTTGGATGTCTAGTCTCTTGACAGCTATTAAAAGGATAACACATTTTTTGATACAATTGGCGATTTTTCATTTGTATAAATCATGGATCCGGTGGATGTTCTTCCCCATTACGAAGACCCCTGTTTTGTGTGCGATAGATGTGGCAAGATTTGTAGCACCGCCATCAGACTATTCAGCCACAAAAGAAGATGCGATGCACTCGACCCTGGCAATAACTGAGTTACTACAACTATCATCTGTGAAGATGACGTGGCCAATATATAAATCATGGATCAGAGAAATTGCATTAAATTTTGTCATAAAAATGGAATTAAATGCAACAAAGTTTTAGAAATGTTTAATATTGCTTTTGGTGAATCTACTATGAGTAAAATAACTGTTTAAGGATGGTATAAGTGTTTTCAAGATGGCCAAGAAGACGTTGAAGACGATGAGTGTACAGGTTATCGTAGCACATCAATAACCGATGAAGACATGGAAAAAGTGAAAGAAATTATTTAACTGATCACTAAATCACAATAATAGAAGTTGCTGATAATGTTGGCATATCAATTAGCTCATGCCATGAAATTTTTTCATCTGTGTTTGGTATGAAACGTTTTACACTAAAATTTGTTCCAGAAGTGTTGAGTTTTGAGCAAAAACAGCGGTGAATGGAGGTTACTCAGGAATCGCTAAACGAGGTCAACAACAATGGAGAACTATTGAAATGTGTTATAACAGATGATGAAACATGGATTTATGGGTATTATATAATAACTAAGGCTCAATCGTCCCAATGGAGGCATTTTGAATCTCAACAAGTTTGGTCCAATATGAATGATATGCTCATTGTGTGATTTTAATGGCATAGTGCACCATGAGTTCTAGGCATAAGGTAAACCAGTCAATAAGGAATACTACCAAACAACACTGTAATGATGCTCCAGCCTCCATATTCACCAGAAATGGCTCCATGAGACTTTTTTCTGTTCCCAAAAATAAAGAGAACCTTAAAGGGCCATTGTTTTTACAAGCATAGATGAGATTAAAAGTGCATTACTGAAAAGCTCAAAGCTATCCCAAAGATTGAGTTAGAGAAGTGTTTTGGGGATTGAAAGAAGCGCTGGCATAAGTGTATAATATCAAGTGAGGACTATTTTGAAGGTGATAACATCAATGTAGACGAATAAATAAAATGCTTAAAATTATTTTTTGAACACATCTCATATAATACTTTTCCACTGTTATTATTATTCATCTTCATCTTAAATGTCCTTCCTCAGCAGGGATCTATGGAACAAGAATAATGAATAAAAAAAAAATTTAAAAATGTTAATTATGTCTTTCCTACTTGTAGCTAACAGATTCTGTTATTCATAAATATTATTATTTTTATATCAGAATTGTTAAAAATATTATTTAACCACTTTATAACTTCATACTGCACTCAACAGATGCATAACTGGAAATTTATGATGATAATGAACTTCTTTGTGACCATCTGGCATTACATAGAATGTGATATTTAGGGGTATGGCACAATTACTATGACTTTCATCTGTCATTTAGATTTGTTATATTGTAATACATTTCTATCGATAATGTTTTGGAGTTGAGTGCTGAGTATGTCGCGAATAAAGCACCGCTTGCGGATGCATATTTCTGCGAGTGTAAGAGCTCAAGTCAGTTGGAGTCGCAGTTATTGTCTAGCTGCTTCCTTGCTCATAAGAAGAATGAAGTGTGTGCTTTGTATGTGGTGCTAACTGTATTATATTTTATGTGGTACTTGAATAAACCATTAACATGCTATCAGTCCATGGTTAACCAAAATGAAACAGTGCTGTTGATTATTCTAGAAAGTTTTAGTTTGAAAGTGACTATGGCAGATATTACTATACCAGTGTTCGACGGCGAGGACTACAGAAACTGGAAAAAAAAGAATTATAGTGTATCCAAAGATGAAGAAATAATATACAGTGGCTTCAAGAGAGAAAACAAGTATGGATAATGCAGAAACTTGCGATGAAGAAAATCTGAAGGTGATAAATTACATTTATGGTGCAATTACTAGTAAGTAACTGGTATTCATGGGTGAGTTTGATATAAAGACATAATTCAATGAATTATACTCCAAGGAATCAATGGCACCAGAAATAATTTATAGAAACAAATTGGACAAATTGAGGTTAAAAGACTACAGTGATATGGCAACTTTTTTAGCGACTTTGAAAAGACAGTGTACAAGTTACAACTTGTGGTTGCAAAAGTGACTGAAAAGGAGAAATTGAATTTCATGTTGAGAACTTCATTGAGTTACATCAGTTATTTAGTTGATGTTTTGAAAGAAGACCAAACTGCTGAATTTGTTAAAAGTAAAAATAGATTCATGGACTTGAGAGGCAAACATGATATTGAAGGTGTAAAATCAAATTTATTCCATAGTGAGAGAGAATTCAGTGTGAGTCATCAGGAACAATTGTGTTTTTGGTGTGGAAGACCAGGACTTTTCAAGAGAGACTGTCATCAGAGTGAAGTGAATATCAGAGGCACATGGAAACACAGCAGGCAGTATTTAGGAAATTTCCACGATTGCAGAGGTCACAACAATGGACAATGGGGAGTATGTAAGCAGCACAGATCAAGATATATTCATAATTGTGGAGGTCACAACAATGGACAGTCAGGCAGAAGTATGAGGGGGTACCCAAAAAAGGGTATTATTTTTTAAAAGCAATATATTTCAAATTTTCTACAAAACAACCTTATCCCTTTCAAAATACCCTCCATTACATCTAATACATTTGTCAAACAGGTGATTCCACTGTTTGAAAAATTTTCTGTAGTCATCTTTCGAAATGGCTGACAGCTCCTTCCATGTTTGTTTCTTGACCTCTTCAATGTTGTCAAATCATTGTCCTTTCATGCCCCTTTTCATGCATGGAAATAAGAAAAAGTCACACGGAGCCATGTCAGCTTAGTAAGGTGTGTGGAGCAGCAGAACCATGCTGTTTTTAGCCAAAAACTACCTAACAGAGACAGCTGTGTGTGCAGGTGTATTGTTGTGGCGGAAGAACCAATCTCCTGTCTGCCACAAATGAGGTCTTTTTCATGAACACTGTTGTATAATCTTCTTAAAACTTCCAAATAATAGGTTTGATTGACAGTTTGATGTGGGGGAACATACTCTGATTTAACTGCGCCCTTGGCCTCAAAAACCAAATGAACATTGTTTTGATGTTTGATTAGACTTGACAAAATTTTTTATGGGGTGACAATGACATCTTCCCTTGGCTTGACTGTTGCTTTGTTTCTGGGTCATAACCATACCACCATGACTCATCACCTTTGACAGAAAATCTGGATCAATTTCAAGCTGCTGTTTTAAAGCACATGTTTCAACTCTATGTTTTTTTATTTTTTTTTATTTTCAGTAAAAGCCCAAGGAACAAACTTAGCAGCAACCCTTTTAATTCCCAAATCTTTGGTTAAAATTCCAAGCTCCAAGATAACCCACTAATCTCTGACAGTTGATCAATTATCCGTCTATGGTCTGAGGGCACAAGCTCTCGAATTTTTTCAACATTTTTGCCGATTCGGACAGTTGATGGACATCCAGAATGAGGTTTATCATCAATCGACATGTTGCCATTTTTAAACCAAGTGAACCACTCGGACACTTGAGTTTTTCCCATAGTGTCATTTTTGTGAACTGTTTTCGACATTAAAACAGTTTCATCAGTTTTTTTACTGAGTAGAAAACAAAATTTCACGTTATTCACTTAAAGTTGCCAACATCAAAAACAAAACAATAACAAAACTGTGCTAGAAAAAAACAATCGATGCAGATTAATGTCACAAGCCAGGTTTACAACACAGATGGCACTGAACTGACAATCAGTTTTGCTATAAACACCTAGCGGCAGAAACGCGTACTACACAAGCTCTGCTAAGTGCAATGCTATTCTGGTTATTTTTGGGTACCCCATCATAAGCATCACTGATCAAGAAATAGTCAGTATCAGTGTGGCCAAGTTTACCAGCAGAGTGAATATGGTATTAGCAGTTTTGTGACAGAGGATAGTACCATGATGGCCCACAATGAAACCAATGCAGGTAAGAAAAAACAAACAAAAATTGATTGGTTATTGGACAGTGGTTGTACAGATCATGTAAATAATGTAGAGTATTTTTCTGAATGAATAACTTTAAAACAACCTGTAAAGGTAAAAACTGCAGACAGTAAAATTTTGAATGCAACTAAAGTAGGAAATATACATAGTTATTTTCCAGTTTATGACAAAATCATTCCAGTTAACGTGAAAAATGTATTTTACATTAAAGGCATGCATAGATGTTTGATTAGTTATGCAAAATTAAAAACAAACACAAAATTGTATCCCTAGGAAATGTTTCAAAAGTTTTTGATAAAGATAATGGGCTAATTGCAATTGGTTGGAAAGAAGGTAGGCTGTATAAAATGACAAGTAGCAATTTTAAGAATTAAGTTAATGTGAATATTGTGAGTGAGAAGAGTAGTACAATAGCAAAAGAAAGATGGCATCTCATACTGTGTCATGGAAATTTTAACCATTTAAATACTTTGTGTAAAAATCAATTAGCAGTTGGATTACCTCAGATTATAGAAAATAAAAAGTATGTATTTGTAATAAAATGCACAATTTATCTTTTGAAAATATTAAAAGCAAAATAAAATAAATTTTAGAAATCAATCATAATGATTTATATAGGGCTCATGCAACTCTCATTATACATGTGGAAAGATACTTTATAGCTTTTATTGATGATTATAATAAAGTATCTTGTGTTTACACTATTAAATAAAAAAAATAAAGTTTATGATTGTTTAGTTGCATATGTAAATGGAATTGAAAATTTGACAGATAAAACCATTAAGAAACTGAAATGTGACAATGGAATTTAAATTCAGACATTTATCAGTCTGTAAAAGAAAAGGGAATTATTTTAAATGCTTGTCCTCCCTATGTACATGAATTAAACGGTACGGCTGAAAGATACAATAGATTAATCATGGACGTGTCACGGTGCTTGCTATCTGAAGCAAATGTAGACAGGAGATTCTAACCTGAAGTAGTCTGTGTGGATGCATTAAAAATAGAACTTTGGTGAATACTGTTGAAAAGAAGACTCCCTATGAAATTCTACTAGGAAAAAACCAAATGTTAAACATCAAAAGTTATATCATTGTAGAGTTCTCGTATGAATACAAGAACAATTGAGAAAGTTAAAATGGAATCATAAAGCTGATATGGGAATTTTATTAGGTTATACTGGAGTTGGTTACAGGGTATTAGTTAACAATAAAATTGTTGTCGCAAGACATGTTAATATTTTAGAGAGTGATGTTAAGTGCATTGGCTTAAAAGGTTATGATTCAGAGAGTGAATAGTAAAATGAATCTGTGAGTGAGGAAAGGAAAGCATGAGATTTTAAAATGAGTTTTAAATAATTATAAATATGATCAAGAACAAAAGTTGAGAAGGTCAGGTAGAGAACATAAAATGCCAGATAGATTATGTTTGTACCAATTTTATTTATATAAACTTTTGTAGTGCTGATAGTTCAGAAAATTTTGAGAAGCTGATTAATTGTAATGATTCAAAGTATTGGAAACAAGCTTTCGATAAGGGGATTGATTGATTATACAGGGCGTTCGCCGGGAAACGCAACCCACTGTTAGCGCTACAAGGAAGAAACTGCTCGCGGCGAGCGAGCGTTCAGCTCCCGGCATTGTTCGACCGTCGGCCGCGGACTATTTCATAAACTTGTATGTGCTAAGCATTTAAATGTGACGTAATTCATTAGCTTACCTTATAAAAGATGCTGGAAGTGTTGACACTCTTGTGTAATGCACATTTCACATCTTCTGAACATATTTCGAGACACACGCTGCCCTAACTGACTTAATGATTTTTTGGGTGACTGTTCTAGTCGAAAAGCGATATCGTCAATTTTCTCCTCTGTGAGAATACGGTTGACCGACAGTCTCTTTTTGTTAAAAAATGAACCCGTTTCTCTTACTTTTTTAACCAGACGCAGAATTGTTGATTTAGCTGGCAGTAAAGCGCCAGGATATTCGCGACGAAATTTACTGCGACACTTTTTAAACGACTTCTTCTTCACATATGTATCATAGAGAAATATTCTTTGTTGCAAACTGTAACGTACCATAATTTTACTCACACTCAAACGCGGTACAGATTAGTAAGAGTATGAAGCCCCAAACCAGCCAAACCGCAAAGAAACGTTTATTCACAACACTGATTAATAAGAGACTGAAGTCACAAACTAGCTACAATGCAAAGAAACCGTTCTTAACAATGTAAGGGTCACTGCACTGCACTGTTGGGGCAGCGGAGGTGTTAAACAGTGCGGTGATTCACGGTGCCGCGTGGCGGAAACTGCTGGCACCGCTGTCCGAGCAAGTTGCCGACGGCAACAGACTGGGAGGGTTGCGTTTTCCGGCGAACGCCCTGTATAAAAACAAAACTAGTAACTAAACTAGAGAATGTAAATGCTCTTAATGTAAAATGGGTTAATACAGAAAAAAAATCAGAAAAATATTATAAAGCAAGACTAGTTGTGAGGGGTTTTCAATAAATTGAAGTTGTCGATGATATTTTTTGCCAGTAGCAGGGCTGCATTTAGGCTTTGCAGGCCCCTGGCCTAGAGGGGGCCCCCTCCGGCTGTGGTGCAGCCCTCCTCTTTGTGGTGTGGGTCCCTAGGCTACAGCCTAGGTAGCCTATGCTTAAATGTGGCCCTGACCAGTAGCTAAGATACAGACATTAATACTTTTACTGTTAAACAATTATCAAAATGGTTTAGTTATAGAACAAATGGATATAGAGACTGCATTTTTAATGGAAAAGTTTTATCAGAGGTCTACATAAATCAGCCAAGAGGGTATGAGGATGGTACTGATAAAGTTGTAAGGTGAATAAAGCATTGTATGGTTTACAAGAAAGTCCTTGAGCATGGTATGATTGTTTTGACAAATTTTTTAGTAATTTAGGTCTTGTAAGATGTTAATTTGATTATTGTTTGTGTACATTGATAGATGGAGATGATGTAATTTGTCTAATCATGTTTGTTGATGAACTATTAATTTGTTGAAACAAAATAGGAATGATCAAGAATGTGTTGTCAAATAAATTCAAAATGAAAGATTTAGATTAAGTAAAAACTTATCTAGGAATAAATATAGATCTGGGTATGTAATTAGATTATTTGGAAACCCAATACATTGTAAATAAAAAAGAATGAAGTGTCATGAAATCTTCCACTCTTGCAGAATATGTAGCATTATCAGAAGCTGTTACTGAACTTAAATTAGTTTTAGATACATTGGTAACTTTTAATGTAAATATCAAAGAACCTGTTCATGTATATGAAGATAACTCAGGAGCAGTTAATATTGCTACATATGGTAATTTTTCAAAAAAACTTAAAAGTATATTGAAGTACACTACCATTTTGTGAATGAGTGGTATAATAGACATTGTTAAAGTAGATTCAAATGAAAAACATTGCTGGTATATTTAACAAGTTATTATGTAAAACTAAATTTGTAAAGTTTAGAAAGATGTTGAATGTAAGTTAATATGTCTCTCATTAGAAATGTAAGGAGGCGTGTTAGATTGTAATACATTTCTATCGATAGTGTTTTGGAGTCTAAGTCGTGAATGCAGCATCACATGTGGTTATATATTAATCTGTGTGATGTAATAAATTGCATATATCGAGCTTTATCAAAGTTTAAAGACAAGCCATTAGCTGTAAACCATTTATTAATAAGGTCAAAGACATAATTTGAAATATATTCTGTGGATAAATTTGGAGTATTTTTAATTCCTATGCTTGTGTCATCTGCAAATTGGACAAATTTTGAGTTTTTAGATTCAAGACAAGGTAGATCATTTATACATATTAAAAACAAACGTGGTCCCAATGTAGAACCCTGAGGTACTCCATATCTTATTAGTTCCCACTCAGAAAACATTGGACCACTTAAGGCAGTCTTAAAATTCTCCATTGACACTTTGTTTTCTATTCATCCAGGATTTTGGTTTGGGGGGAGAGGGGTGACCTTGGTGGTTTTGGGGGGGGGCTTCAGCCCCCTAGCCCCCCCCCCCTGGATCTTCCACTGAACTTAGCCATTTATTAACAATATTATCTACACCATAATACTTTAATTTCTGTATCAGAATTTTATGATCTAAATAGTCAAATGCTTTAAGTAAGTAAAAAAAAAATTCCCTCAGGAATTAATTTATCATTTATTCCTTCTAAAATGTTTTCAGTGAATGCAAATATGGCTTGTTCTGTTGAATGACCCTTCTGGAAACCAAATTGTGACTTAGTTAGAATATTATTATTTTTAAGGTGTTCATGAACTCTTTTGTACATTGCTTTCTCCAAAACTTTGGAGAACGCTGTTAGTGATGAAATAGGATGATAATTAGATATGGCTCATTTATCTCCCTTTTTATAAAGTGGTTTAACTACAGCACACTTAAGCCTTTCTGGGAAGGTATCCCCAAGTAAAACTATATGAAACAGATAACTTAGTATATTACTTAATTCTGTGGAGCACAATTTAATTAATCTGATGGAAATCCCATCATAACCACTTGAGTATTTGCTCTTAAGAGACATAACTTTTATTATTTCTTCTGGAGTAGCTAAATTTACAGACATAGTGTCAAACTTTTCTTAAAAGAAGTTTTGACAAAATCCATACTATGTGTCATTGAGCTATTTGCAGTCAATTTATCAGCAACAGATAAAAAGTGTTTATTAAATATATCAGCAATTGAAAAATTATATTCTACTGAATTTTCTTTGATATAAATGTTATAATTGGTTTGATTAATTTTTTCTATTTCCTTTTTTATAATGTCCCATATTTTCTTAATTTTATTTTCAGACATGAATTTTGTATTTGTAGCACCTACTTTTAGATTCTGTAATAACCCCGGACTGATACAGTAGCTGAGGAGGCCCTACAGGAACCCTGAAAAATTGCAGTGAAGCTATGACAGGCCTAGCAAGCCAGTAGTGGATAGAATCTGCTTGCAAAACAAAAACAAGCCTCAGAAAGGATGGACCAATGGACTGAAGACATGGCTATGGAAACTGTATAAGATTTGGATCCTTGAATGTATGTACATTAACTGGAAGAGTGGAGGAAATTGTGGACATGATGGAGAGAAGGCCGTTGAATATTTTGGGATTGGGTGAGACAAAGTGGAAAGGAAAAGGAAGGAGAGAACTGATAAATGATTTCCAACTGTATTGGAATGGAAATGAGGAAGGGTGAAGAAATGAAGTAAGGGTAGTTGTGAGAGAGGGGCTGAAAGAGGAAGTGGAAGAAATTAGTGACAGAATGATGAAGCTCAAGATAGCAGTCAAAGGAAGAAGCCTGGTTGTACTTGAAATACATGCCCCACAAGTAGGCTGTTGAAGGAGGAGTTTGAGCAGGAGTTGCATAGACAGTTAAATGGACAAAATATTATAATTATGGGAGACCTGAATGCTCTTGTAGTCACAGAAAGGCAGGGGTATGAGGAAGTTATAGAGACAGAAGGATGGGGTGGCAGAAATAAAGGAGGGAAAAGGCTGCTTGAACTCTGCAAAAGAAATGGATTGAAAATAGGAAATTCCTGGTACAGAAAGCAAGAGAGCCAAAAGGTAAAATGGTACAGTAGCAATTGGCAGAGGAAGTCATTTGTGGATTACTTTATATTTAATGGTGAATTGAAGAAGAGTGTGGCAGATGTGAAAGTAATACCATCAGAGGCATTGGATAGTGATCATTGGCTATTAGTAATAGAGCTAAGGATTGTGGCAGAGAGGAGAAAATCAGGAAGACAGGATAGGAGATTAAGGGAATGGAAATTGAAAGAGAAGAGTAATGAAGAGGTGTATCAGAGAATATTATGGAGTAAGATACCCAGAGGAGAAATGGGTACAGTGGAAGAGTAGTGGGAATATTTTAAAACAACGTTAGTTCAATCAGCAGAAACAGTGTGTGGAAGGACATGTAACTCCAAAAGGTGAAAAGAAACAGCATGGTGGAATGATAGAGCAAAACAAGCAGTGGTACTCAAGAATAGGGCCTTTAGGGAATGGTTCAAGCAGAGGACACAGGAGACAAGGGATGACTATGTAAAGAAAAAGGAGGCAAAAAAAAATAGTAATGGAGAAAAAGAGGAAGAGGCTGGAGAAATGGATCAACATGATGGAAGAAGATAGCAAAGGAAATAAGAAAGTATTATGGAATGGTAAAAAGGATGTGGAAGGAGCATTTCGAAGCCTTACTGAACCCAGATTGGTCACAGAATGATACAGTTGTTCAGGAGAAGCAGGAAAATAACAGCCATATGGGAGAGAAAGAGAAGGATTTAACTTTGGAAGAAGTAGAAACAGCTCTGGGTAAGATGAAGGGTGGAAAGGCACCAGTCATCGATTAGGTGAGTGTGGAAATGATAAGGGCAAAAAGAGTAGTAGGAAAGCAGTGGCTATACCGTGTGATGAGAAAGGTATTGAATCAGGGTGCAACTCCTGAAGACTGGAAAAAAGGAATAAATATACCTATATTAAAGAATGGGAGCAGAGAGGAGTTTAAAAACTATAGAGGGATTAGGCTGATGTGCCACTGTGCCAAAGTGTATGAGAAGATCATTGAAAAAAGGATACATGACACTGTGTAAAAAGGGCTAAGGGAAGAGCAATATGGCTTCAGATCAGTGAGATCGATGGTAGACCTAATATTTGCTATGAGACAGCTGCAGGAAATACATTATGAGTATGGAAAGGATCTACTGTTGGTATTCCTCGATACTGAGAAAACATATGTTTGTTTATACAGGAGTTAGGTATGGAAGGCCTTGGAGAACAGAGGAGTTCCCAAAGAAACCATAAGGAGAGTGACAGAACTGTACCAAGGAAGTGTGAGCCATGTGAAAATAGGGGAATGAAGAACAGATTGGTTGAAACAAAGGAACGGATTAAAACAAGGAAGTGCCATATCACCACTACTATTTATTGTAATCATGGATGATATAATGCAGAAGGTGGCAGTGAGGATGCGAGAAGAAAACGTGAAGGTGATGGCTATTGTGGATGTTCTGATGATCTGGGGAGGTGATGAAGAGGAAGTATAGTGGCATTTGGATGTATGGACAGACAGTGTGGAGGAATATGGCCTGAAATTTAATGTAAAGAAATGTGAGTACATGGTAATAACCAGAAAGAAGAATAGGATAACCCAGGGAATTGTGATGGCAGGGGAACAACTAAAGAAAGTAAGCAGGTTCAAGTACTTGGGGAGTGTATTAGAGGAATGTGGAGGAAATGATGGTGAGATAAGTGAAAGAGGAAGACATGCAGAGGCGTTTCTAAGGAGCATTAGAATCCTGATATGGAATAAAGATGTGTCACAGAGAAGCAAGAGAGTAATCTATCACACATACTATGTGCCTATCTTGACTTACGCTGCTGAAACATGGACAAAGAAGAAGCTGCACATCAGCAGAGTACAAGCAAGTGAAATGAAGTTTTTAAGGGGTAGAATCGGTGTTACTAAAATGGGCAGAATAAGGAATGAAGTGATTAGATGCACCATAAAAGAGGAACCCCTACAGGAAAGGGTAGAAAGGACCAGACTGAGATGGTATGGACATGTAAAGAGAATAGAGGTTCAGAGAATCCAAAGAAAAATCCACAAAATTAAGATGCATGGTAAACGACCCGGAGGAAGACCAAGAGATGAATGGCTGAAAGGAGTGGAGGAGTGTGTACGGAAGAGAGCAAAGGACTGGAACAAGGTGGTGACAGAGAGGTGGTGGGAAGAAAGAAGAAAATGGAGAGGCTTGTGCATGAAGCAGACCTGGCCAGAGGCTGGAAAATGTTGATGATGATGATGATGAATAACCTTTTTCAGTATTTTGCCAAACCTCTTGTAATGTGTTTTAACATTAGCATTCTGACTGTTCCTAGAGGCAATATATAACTTCCTTTTACAAATTCATGATGTTCTAATGCCCACAATTATGCATGGTTTTTATTCTTTTCAAGAAGCATGACACTGTCACGTGGAAGCAACTTTCAAACTAATTATTGCAATTCTACTAAAAATGTTGTATTATTTTCATACCTTGAGCTCTGTAAACATTTTCCCAGTTTGTGGTATTGAGACACTTTCTAAAACAAGTAATTGATTCATCATTTATTATATGCTGAAGTTTAAAAATATTACTCTTAAAGCTAATTTCTATTGAAGTGTTGATGGTTAATAACTAGGCAACATGATTTGAAAGTCCATTGATAGATGGCATTATTGTATAACTGAATTTTGAGGTATCTAGCGGAATATTATCTATAGCTGAGTGACTATTATTCATTATTCTATTTAGAAAATTAACTATCTGAGTTAAACTGAATGAACTGTCTAAAGATTCCAACAAGACTTTGTATGTTAAGTTATTTAAAAAGTCTACATTAAAATCACCACATATGACTATGTTAAATACATTTGATTAAAAAGTTTATAAGAATTCAAATTGGTTCAGAAAAATAGAAAAATTCCACCTGATCAGGACTAGTACTAGGTTTGAAGACACTCATGACCTCGAACTCTGATCCTAATTTTTCCTCGTCCATGACTACTACCTAGCAGCAAGACTTTCTTTGTCCCTAATCCTTGCCTACCAGACTTAACTACACAGCTTTTCCTATAAGTCTGCTGCTTTTTCCCTACACCCACACCTACAGACTGCTCAGCCCTGTCTAACTCTGGCAACAGGGAAAACCTATTTTTCATCCCAGCAACAAAAGAACCAGAATCCCTTTTTGTCCTGGTTGCCCTTTTCCCTGTTACCAGTTCCCAACCATCTCTGTTTCCCTCCCTCTGCAGCTTATCCAGCTGCATCTATCAGTTCAGCCTCAAGGGCACTAATTCTTACCTCATGTTCTAATATCTTTCTATTGTTGAAACAGTCTGTACAAAACCATGGGAGAGACTTCTCAATTGTCCCTTTTTTGACGCCACTTCAATTTCCTCCCCAATGAAACCATTTCTCACACCCTTTGAAAAAAATTCCTGTCTTCACTAATCTACAGAAATTACCACACTTTTAATTCATGATTAGAAGCAACTAAAAAAACAATGAACATAAAGTGAAAGAAAAAATTTATTTAACTTAACCTTACAAACAAAAAAAAAAAAAAAAAATTAAAAATTAAAAAAAAATGCTAAATTAATTCAAAGTAAACTTTATCTACAGAATCTATGAATCATACACTTAACACTGCCTATTTAAAAAATGACTAATAATATGAATACCTAAAACTAATGTAATCGATATTTATGCTCCATAACAAAAATCTGAACTTAAGCCTAGTGTTCAAAACACAAACTCAGAAAATAAGAATTGAACAGATCACAGCCCTCAATCACAATTAAAAACATTTTGCATGAATAAAGCACGCACTAACACTCACAGTAGTAAAATGTATTACAATTTAGAGTTTAAAATTGCTATTACAACAAAAATTATTAACTATATTTATTTATTATTTAAGTATACATGTTCAAGTGGTACGTGCTTCCATGGTATGCCAGAGATACTTTTCCATGAGAGCTCAAGTCAGTTGGAGTTGTAGTTGTTGTGTAGTTACTTACTTGCTCATAAGAATAATGAAGTGTACGCTTTGTATGTGGTACTTGAATATACCATTAACTTCAATATGATTAACTGATTATTAACTTTGTTTCCCATCAATTGCAGAAATCAGTTCAGATGGAAATCACATTTCTACATTATTAAAGTTCTTAATCTTTTACACTCCAAAATAAAAAAAATTAAGTTAAATTTAATCTAATCTCACCAGTAGTGGCTACTCACAAAGATCACTAAATTTTCCATCAAGCCAATGTAGAACATTATTTCCATGTCTCAGTGGTCCCAACTATATCTAGTATGAACAAACCATCTTGAGTAGATATTTAATTAGCTTCATGTTCAGTCACATTGCCCACTTGTCCAATACCATATAAAAAAGAAGTTTTTCTACAGTTTATATTTCCTGTAGTGGATTCATACTACACTTATCCCAAAGATTAGTTTCACATTAACCGCAGTATGTATCAATATGTACTCCCTTATATCTGAATGTATCTCCCTAGAACGATAGGTTTCAAACAATGCTGGAGTTCCAAAATTCCATCCATATTGAATAGTCTCAGTAGTAGAAATCAGCAGTTGTATCGGAAACTGTTACCTATGGAGCAGTTATTTTGCTTTGGGTGCCAAATTAGAATGACATGGTGTTGTAAAATGTAAATTTCGCTACTAAATGATCCAAATTAGTTTAAAGAGTTTCGAGCTAATATCAATCCAACAGTAAAGGAAGTTTAAAACCATTTTCTTGCAGTTTTTAGGCAAATAATAGGAGTAAACACTGAAATTCGAATATAATGATTTATCAACATTGCTTTTGTAAAGAGAATTGACTATTTTTGAATAGAAAACACTTACTTCATGTTCAGAAATGCAGTAGGTGATCAGGATAAAAATGACATAAGACACTTCATGGTTATAAAATAGTACTGAAGAGATATTTGAATTGGAAGTTGAATTTAACATGTGTTTAAAATGATTGAAAAACATGGTTAAATAATTTCACAGTTCTCAGTTTTCAAGTTGCAAGAAAGATCCATAGCTCAAAAGATGTGTTAAATTTTAGACTACATTATATAAAAATTTAGTCAGTGGGTAAAGGTTAAGTAACATTTTTAAGAGAAAATGATGATTTTGAGTAAAAAATATAAATTACAAACAGTGGAGTTTAGCCAGATGCAGACTGAAAAGTATGTATATAAAAAAGTTGATTTTTTGCTAGGCACACTGAATGAGTTTTGTAAAGTTTCATGCAATATTTTGGCCAGAATAAGAAAAAGTAAACTGATGGTAATTATGAAAAAAAAGTAGCCAATCATGTGACTTAAAAAAAAATTTAAAGGAGAAAGTGAAAACTTTATGAAGGAGACTAGTTAATATTTAAACAACTTCAGTATTATATAGAAAATTGCATCCTGTAGCATTTAAAACATATTTCAGCTCAGTAACACAGAGATATAAAAAATATATTTTTTAAGATGCAATGGGAGATTGCACTAAATAGAACATTCGAAACAAGCTGGATTATATACAATAGATCAGGGAGATTGAGGAGATTATTTTAAAACAAGGGTTAACACCACAGCTCAAATACTGTGCAAATGAGAGACAATCTTATGGTATTCTACTTCCAAAATTTTTTTACAAACAATAGCTGAAGTTAGAGAAAATGTCATAAGGAATTGTTTTAATGCTTAGGTAAAGGGTTACATACCCCAAAAATTTCACAAAGATCAGAAAAAAAAAATAAGTTCGGATTTTGCACAATTTCCAGAATAGTTGTGAAATCTACCCGGTCTTCTATAAATAGAGCCCGGAACCTGTGGAGTAGGCAGTTGTTTGAAAGCTCTTTTATGGTGAGGTTGTGTCGGCGCGTAGCTGAATTTGACAAGAGGTGTGCTGGAGAAGGAGTTATGCAGTCTTAAACAGCCATCTTAGAGCAGATTTGCCAGATAGTGGAGGAGTGATTTTACCCCAATGTAGTTGAACTTTATTTGGTTAGGGGGTCATCAGGAGTTGTTTGCGGCTTGTCTCACGGTTTAAAACCTGCAATTGTTTATTTTGGAGAAGAATTTCGATGCTTTTATATTGGTTACCATATGATTTATTAAATTTGAAGAATATATAGTTTGAACATTTCATGATAGTCTATAGTGGACATTATTTAAAGAACCTATCTTTATCTCCTGAGGTTAGGACAAAGGATCGGTGACTATATGACTGAATATTCTTAGGCTACATTAATGGTCACAGTTTAGTGAAGCTGTTATGCACAAACCCCCAGCAAAAGCTGTTCGCTAACCATGAAGGCAAATTATATGCATTTGATGGAATACGCCATTACATGGAAGTACCACTGCTGGAGAAGCTTCATGTTCTGTCTACTATATGCACTATTTCTTAGCTGTGAGGAATGATGACATTGCTCTGTGGAGCAGGATGTTACATATCTATTGTCTTGCCCACACCATCTAGTGGGAGACCTATTACACATAATTCATATAGGAAATAACTTTTATGACCATTTCCTTAATAGTAAACTACTTTTCAGCTTAGAAAATAACCTTGTTATACATCCATTATCTTGCTAAAAGCATTTAGAAGGGGGCCAGTCTCATATAGTTGTATAGTAAAGAATAAAGAACAATTTTCTTAACAGTAAAGCACTTTTTAAATGGATTCTAAACCTTTTTTTGTAAAAGACATATGATACAAATAAGGTTGTT
This sequence comes from Vandiemenella viatica, assembly GCA_031002005.1. Lineage (NCBI taxonomy): Eukaryota > Metazoa > Arthropoda > Insecta > Orthoptera > Morabidae > Vandiemenella > Vandiemenella viatica. The sequence goes on along the minus strand of JARYHS010011286.1, from coordinate 20,839 downwards.
TCTCATTCATAATGAAGTTATTTTGTATTTTTTTAACAATCAATTTAAGGAGATACTTCAAGAACAAAGAATTTGAACTTTTTAAATAAAAAAGCTAGGAAGATAAAAGTAGGCTTAAATGAAAGAGAAAAATTTATTTAATAATAATAATATAACAGTTTAGCAGCAATTCCTGATTTATAGGGAGAAACACAGAATTTTAGTATCAAAGCTTGATACCACCATATTTAATATTTAAAAATTATTAACTCTGAAATGAGTAAACCTATGAGAAAATTTGTCATGACTTAAAAGATTCTAAACAAATTAAACTATGACATATTACAATTTTGGGAAAATCCAAATAAAATTAGTGTACCACAAGAATGTGGGATTTTGTTAACTCACAGAGAATAGTATTTCCACATGGGAGTTTACCATTGTTCTATAATGAGTCCACTAAATATAAGCCAAGGCTATAAAAAGCCAACCAGCATTCCCTTGGAGAAGCAGTTTCCAGCAGTATTTGATCGGTATAGAAGGGGCGTGGACATGTCACCATAAGAACAACCTTTATTCAATATGCGGGTGATAGATTTTGGATGGTGGGTTGGGGACTTCTAAAATTTCCATACTAGGCAACAACGTCGTCTAACATTTGGCAGTCGAGAGTTAACTAATACATTATCATGAACTGAAGGGATTTTCTTAAGTTTTCACCAACTATGGGGGAGTGGTGAAAGGCAGGGCCGCATTTAGGCTCTGTGGGCCCCTAGGCTATTCATGTGGTGCGGGCCCCCTGTCGCCAGTGGCTGGATGTTTTTTTTTTTTTTTTTTAGCTCTACTACCTGCCCAGGCTGTGGTAGGTTGTGGTGAGGGCACCTCTCTTCTTTGTGGTGCGGGCCCCCCTTTGTGGTGCGGGCCCCTAGGCTACAGCCTATGTAGCCTATGCTTAAATGCGGCCCTGGTGAAAGGTTTATCGGAGTTTTGGACTTCAGTGAGCAAGTTGAATCTATGTGCCTACTTCGATAATGGATGTGTAGATCAGATGCCTTTCCTTAGGCTTACAAGTGATACCAGCGATGCTACCAAATTTTTCACAATATACAGTTTTCAATGAACTTCTTATTTAACTGCACAACCTCTCACCTGATAGCTGTTACAGGTTAAATTAACAGCTTGGCGGCCCATATAAAGAAACCTAACAACTCACGGATCCGATTCAATTACTACAAACTGTATCATTAATGGCCACAGCTTACTCAGAATATTGCGAGATACTCCCTGCAGCAGGATAACGCAACAAGGATATTTAGCCCCTAATGGCATTGTACAATTATCTTTGCTGAAAATTAACACATTACGTGGGGCATTAGGAACAGTAATAACTGCTATGATTTCATCTGCAAATCTTATATGTTTGTATTTCTAGATGCAAGTGATGATGCACAGAATAATATATTCCGCTAATAATGCCAATAACATGTAATACTGTACCCTATAATTTATATCAGACCTTACTCTCAGATTTCTTCAGGGAAATATCACAACTGTGTATTTAACTATGCATTTATGATGTCTGTATCTTTTTTCATATATTCATTGCCAGCAAACAAACAAATAAATATAGTATATTAATGCCATTTATTCATTTTTTACCATGTCTCTCAAATTGTTTTTGTAGGCTTTACTGATCTTATAGCACAAATTTGATTAATAGGGAATTGAGTATGCTGCACATGGATGCTCTGGCAAAATTCAAGAGGTCCACACCGCACCTTGAGTTTCCAGCATTGCATAAGGAGCTCTTCTCTGTTGACAGCTGAGTTAACTGCATAATGTGCTATATGAACAAAACTTAACTGGTGAGTACACTTTTTACGAAAGTGTATAATAAAAATAAATCAAATAATTATCCCTTTTTTTTACAAAATTATATTTAGTTGAAAACTATGCAGTGATACTATAATCATTGAACACACACAGTCGTCTTGTTTCTATATTGTATAAGACATCTTGAAAATTTCAAAGTAAATGTAGGCCACCAAAAAGACCACTATAATTGTATTGAAAATGGTCTATTAGTGGCATCTCAACTAATTGGTTACTACCTACGAATGTGTATGATTAGTCAGACATGAAATCAGTTATTAAAATGTTGTTTAATGCAGATCAGTTTAAATTAACCAAAGATCACATTTCTGCAATTGAAATATTATTATTATTATTATTTATTAGTTAGAGCGATTTTCCTCACTACAGAGGTTTTACTCTAACATAGCAATATAAACTCAGAACACAGAACTTATCAAAATATTTCTGCAGATACTTCAATCTTTTGTATCTTCCTATTCTGCTCCAAATCTTCTCATTGCTGTTTGTACACTTTGGAGTCAGGTAAACATGGGCCATCCTCTTTTCCTCCTTCCTTCAACTTCCCATTCCTGTACAAGTTTTGGTATCTTATTATTATATTAATAGGTAATACAGTTGATAATTACATCCTGGTAGGGAAAAGTGTTTGATCATAGATTTTATTTTTTGGCATGACAAGTTTTGTTTACATTTACAGTAGATATTATTTTAAATGACGTAAAGGAAACCATTATTTACCAAATCTGAAGGTAGGATGGCTGTGACAAAAAAAAAGTTAGATAATCACAAATTTGTACTATTTCAGAAGACAATGACACACCTGTATATTAAGTATGGGCACATTGGTCTAGGACTGCCACACAAACGCTATATAATTGAAAGTATACTGTAATTAACCATTGTAAGATAACCTAAATTTTGTTATTCAATAACCTAATTTGTTTATAGAGCATAGAGTTCAACCCAATAACATTTTAGATCAGGTTTGGAGTCAGTTTTTTTAAAGAATATAAGTGATGTATTAAAGTAAACAGCCATATAAAGGCATAACATAGTGTAAGCATAACTGGTATTTGGAGTTCAGCCTATTTTGTAAAAGAAAACATTACATTCATTTTTAAAGCTACAGATATGTACCTTGTTAGATAGGGATTTTTCCTGAGAAGACTTTGAAAGTTCGAAGCATTATATTTTCTGTATGATGCAGTAAATAATTTAAAAATTCTTAAAGCCACATTTTTCAAGATAGGAAAGTGGTTCATAGCTCAAAAGAAGGGTTATAAAAAATTGGGAAGAATAGCAAAAATTTAAAGGATGTTTTGGGAAGCTTTGGAAAATTGGGTTTCCCACAAGGTCCTTGGAGACAAACTTTCTTTTTTTTTTTTTTTTTTTTTTTTTTTGTAACAGTTTAACGTCCCTTTTTTAACAACGTGGTCTTTAGAGACGGGAAAGGATGGGGGCAAGGAATGGGAAGGAATTCGGCCATGGCCTTTTGAAGGAAGCATCCCGGCATTCACCTGGAGTGATTTGGGGAAACCATGGAAAACCCAAATCTGGATGCCCGGACGGGAATTCGAACCGCCGTCCTCCCGAATGCGAGGCCAGAACGCTATCCGTTACACCACCACGCTCGGTAACAAACTTTCAAAGGAGGGACTATATTTAAATGAAAGAGGATTTTTTCTAAGCATAGAACAGGATTTTGTTTTTAAGATACAGGCAGTAGTTTGGCTAAAATCTGAAAAATGAAATAAATTCATTAACTTCAGAAATGGTTGACTTTCTGTTTCAACAATCTGGCAGGATAAATTCTTAAAGGAAAACGAAATTTTTGATTAATCAGAAAACTATTGTAGAAGTATTATTGTGATGGAACAGTACCACTATTGTATAGAAAATTTAACATAGAATCATTTGGAACACATTATAAACTTGTAGTTTTGATATTTTCAGAGAGAAAGAAATTTTAGTATTTTTCACAGAGTTAAACATTTAAAGAGAAGCCAGTTTTTAAACTATAAGATGGAGTAGGAGGAGCAGATCATTCCAAAACCTGTTCCAGCTTGATAGCCTTAATACCTTAAGAGTGAGAGTAAATTTTTGGTAATATTTATACAATAATTTCTTACTGTTGAACAATTGGGGATACAAAAATTTTCATCAGGATCAATTTTGGCACTTAGACATGGAGTTACACACTACAAAAATTTCGAATCAATTGGGAGTAAAAAGAGTTCGGTAAAGTTTCAGATAACTCGGAAGTTCCGGTATTATTGCACATACACAGCCCGTGGCTATAAGAGCTACCACTGTGGTGAGGGAAAGGGTCAGTTGATTGTGAGTGCTTGGGCTATTACCACGTCGGCTATGCCAGTGATTTGGAGAGATTTAGCTAGTAGGCGACACACGGTACTATGGAGAAACGTTTCCGGCATCCATCTTAGAAATTTTAGGCCACATGTGAAACATTTGCAAGATCCTCATTTAACATTAATAAGTTAGGGGTTCATATGGGTTGATCTGGCTTTGGTTCACTTATCAGTATCTGTAATCATTTAATTTTGGAAATGAAGTCTGATACCGATTGTTTGTTTGTGACTTTGTAAAATTTTGAAAATAATACAGTGATGGTTAAATTCATTTGAAACAGCAGTGACTTTGATTTTAACATACCATTCCTGATTGAGGTTATCCAATCTGGTGGCAATCATTCTTCAGTAACCAACAATCTAATAATGCTTCTTTGTAGTGTAAAATGTCTAATATAAGTAGTTGCACTTCAAACATAGTGAGTAAATTTATGATTCTGTTTTGAAAAAAATTAAAAAAATGATCCAGCACTAAAAAATTTGGGGAGGATGATCTGTATTTACCCACTTAGTTACTGTGCTGTTTACTTCTCTTTTTCTGCCATAGAAACGAGGAGCGAGTTTCTCTTTCAAGAAACAGATTTTGCTAACTTTTTGTGTCTTGTTTGTTCACAATGATGATATCCATTCTGGTATTCTGGTTTCTTTTTGTGTTCCTGTGTTTCCGTATACATGATGAAGATAGGAGAAGATTAAAGGAGTAAATGCATTTTGAAAATAATTAATAGACCATTTGAATATGAATAGAACTCCAAGTGTAGTTGGTAAACAGCTATTATTTAATCCTGGAATTTGCTTGGTCCTCAGGCTGCCTATCATGATTTTGGTTTTTCTTTTCTCAATGATACTACCGTTACTTAATAAAGGCTGTAGCTGATACCTGCTCCATTAATTGTCCATCAGAATTATCTCTTGGCTCTAATGAACTCTTTGTCAAAGAGCTTCAGAGCCCATGAAAGTATATAACTTAATTATGTGATTATTGTAGGCCATCTCTTCCACAGTTGTTTGTTAAATTAATAATTATTCTTTAATAATTACGCCAGTACAACTGTTTTTGACAATATTTATTTGACGGACGCGTTTCGCCTCTCGTCGAGGCATCATCAGCGTACAACGTTTTATTTTACATTACTATTTTAAGGTGTGGTTGTTGGTTGCCTGTGCCCTCAACCAGCATGTTGTTTATACTATTGTGCATATTTACATATTTTGTACAAAATTGGTCTTTTATGAAAACACTTTGAAGCACAGTTTTTTCCAACGACATTGTCAAACTTTGTCGTTGGAAAAAACTGTGCTTCAAAGTGTTTTCATAAAAGACCAATTTTGTACAAAATATGTAAATATGCACAATAGTATAAACAACATGCTGGTTGAGGGCACAGGCGACCAACAACCACACCTTAAAATAGTAATGTAAAATAAAACGTTGTACGCTGATGATGCCTCGACGAGAGGCGAAACGCGTCCGTCAAATAAATATTGTCAAAAACAGTTGTACTGGCGTAATTATTAAAGAATAATTATTAATATATAACTTATATTTACCTACCACATATTTCTTCACCACAATACATATGCAATAGAAAAAGCAGCAGTACAGGCTCTGTGTTCTTAGTGATCTTCATCATGTTATTCTTCTGTATTCAAATCTTTGTTCCACTGTATTTAATATGGAGCAGGTTCCTATTAATCAATTTTTGTAACTAGATATGGAGACTGTGTAACGATTTAACATTGGATTTTTACATTTCTAAAATACCAAATGGTCAAATATTATTTGATCTCTATATCAGAATTCAGCTTCATACGACCATCCTGATCTGGGTTTTCCATGGTTTTCCCAGATCACTCCAGGCGAATGCTCGGATGGTTCCTCACAATAGCCCATGGGCGCCTCCTGCCATATCCCGCATAGCCCTTCCAAACCATTACCCTTTTTGTCAGGTGCAATGCTCACTCCGCCACACACTTTTAGTGAATCGTGGAGTAATAATAGTAATAATAAATACAATATGTGAAATTCAGTTGCTGATTATTATTATTTTTTAATCATGAGAGAGATATTGTTAAAGAATTAGAGGAGGCTTGGCCATACTTAAAATTAAATTGCTGCAAAAGACTGCCTTAATATTTCAGAACCCCCATAAAGGATAACTTTTTTTTCTTAATCAGAATCAGTGATAAACCTTTAAATTTTAAAATGATAGAATAAATATAATTATTGTACAGTTCCACATGTATACATTTATAAATTTTGCTTGAAACTTGCACATATTGAAAGGCATTTAAAGTGCTTATGATAGGTAGAAAAATATACAAGAAAAACATAATGTAAACTGATAAATATTTTTACCTTACAGCTACATCAAATTGTTGCACTCCTGGAACATTTAAAGCTTTAATTCTTTGCCCCTCCAGCACTCCAACCTTTATCCCATGCATCCAATGCTGAACATTGCTGGAGACATCATCCCCATTTTTACCCTTCCTACTATGCTGATATTAACCTCTTAAGTGTTGGATTCCAAGCTGGTAGCCTGTATCACTGTTTTGTGGCCAATGCTACATCAAAAATCCTCAGCCTGGGATCAAATTGTTGTTTTTCCTAACTTAAAAGTTTGCTCTGGTTGCTGTGTTATACTACTTCTGCCGACCCAGTTTCTTTTTTCTTGCATGTTCCACACAATGTTGAGCAGTACTTTACTAAATTTGTCTAATATGCGCTAGTCCACATTATGGGGTATACGATAAATTCTTGTAATATGTAGTCCAAAATGAACCTTCACAATACATACCATGTTTTTAATATTCATTTAAGGACTAAATGTGGTCTTTAATCTGCCTGTTCATGGATGTTGCACCTTATAAAGTAGAGAGAATCTTGGTGATGTTTGTAACATAGAAATCTTGCTTGGGATATAACAAGATACTGTTGTTAGCTTTGACCATGAATATATTGTTTAACTTGATAGTATCCAAAGTCTATTCATACAAAGTTTTTATTTGAAATGGCTGTCAACTTCTTCCATATATTTTCTTAAAGTATTTCACTGCAAGAAATAACAGTGGATGAAAGTTTGCCGCTAAAAGAAATATGAACTCCAGAAATAACTTTCATTGAATTTATTCTGACAAAGTTTGAAGCTAAGCTGGTATCAGATTAAAACATTTTTGATTGAAGATTAAATCAGACTTCGTAAATTCTTAATTGAAGTTGCAGGTTGTTACAACAAACCTGGCATTCACGTGCTTTTATTTAAATAACATTTACAAAATCCCCCAAAGTTTGTAAATTCAGATAAAGAATGGTTTTAGAACTTTTTCAAAGTCTAGTACATTCCTCAACTAACATCGCCGACAGAAATAATTTACAAGTCCTGTATCTATCACCAGACTTTTGTGAAGCCAAAATTTTCTAAGTTTGAAGGATCATGTTAGTACAAATTTATAAGTATTACTATTTCCTCACCAGGAAGATGAGTATTGTTGACTGTGCCTGGTGGTCAAGTGTTAGCAGGAAGGAAATCCAAGGGGTTTAAATACCTTCTGGCTTTTAAGTATGAATAAGACTTCCAAAACCAATTAAAGAGGGGTAATTCAAAGTAGCTAGCATATCAAATGAATAATGTAAACAGAATCTTAATAGCAAACCAACTTTCAACTCAAAATCTAACCATTATTATAAAGAAACAAAAAAGTCTAAAAGTAAAAATTTCAGTATGAAGGGTTTCTGTTCCCTACATTTTTACTGATAGTACTCATAAAAATGAATATTATGATGTGTGGTTTACAGAGGTTATAAATGTTATTACAGGAGATATATCAATTTTAAGGTTCTTTTTTCCATGTGTTTGAAAATCCCACAGATGAACAAAATGTCATTTATTTTAACACTTGAATTTAACAATGACAGTATATTGCTAACATAGAGAGACACATTATGACCAATATTCGAGTCTGTAGATAAGACAGAAATATGTTTTTTTAGTAAAATAAAGTATTTGAACTTTGCAAATAAAAGAGGTTGGGAGAACAGGCTTAAATTATAGGGAAAAATTCATTTAATAATAATAAAACAGTTTAACAATAATTTGAGATTTACAGGGAGAGGAACTGAATTTTAATATTGGAGCTTAATGACATTGGCATGTGCAACGTTTAGAAATTAATATCTTTTAAACAAGTAAATTTTCAAGAGGACTTGTCATAACTTAAGAGATTCTAAATAAATCAGACTATAAAATTTTAAGTTTTGGGAAAATCCAATTAAAAATAGTGTACCGTGAGATAAGGGAAATTTTGAAAGACACAAGTTAATGGTAATTTCCCTTGGGGAAACACTATAAATCCAAAACATTCTTGGCCAGAGACTGTAAAAGAGGACACCATCTTTCCATGTGGGACCAGTTGTAATTCAATGGTCAGTCTAAAATTGGCAGTGTATGGAATCAGTCGCTCGCGTCAAATTTCAAGCATGTTGGTGATAAACTTATAATTTCAGCCTCAGACAATGTTCATGGAGTATTCTGATGTAAGTGAACTCAAACTTTATTCAATAATGGAAAACTGTCAGTAACACAGTAAGTAGTTATTCAAAGTTTAATACAGTTCGACCAAGCTCACTTTGTATGGGGTTGCAATCAAAGTCAAGATTACAACAGTGAATGCTTTTATCCAGAGTGTGTGCGTTTCTTGAAGAATGACCTGCAGTCTTCTTAAGATGTGATTCTCGAATTCTGATTTAGAATGCAAACATGTGATCTGATACCAGTTTCGTTGCAACATCTTTTAAAGAATATAGAGAGCGATTATCAAGCAGTCTCTTTTTTTTATGTTTAACCTATACACCGTTATATGTTATGGCTATACAAGCAAACAGATTGGTGTCTGAAATATAGTTTATAAACCTAGCAGCATCTTCAATTCAAGCCAGCAATGATTCCACGTAAAGAACAGCATCATCTATGGTCGTAGCTTATGTGCGAATATTGTGGCACTCCAAGCAACATTTAATCATAAAATGGCATGGAAAACTTCAAATGCTCTAAAGTCTTGATCATTGTTTGAATCATACCCATCTGAAACTTTGCTATATTATAGAATGATTATTCTGAGAACTTCTGTCTGACACATTTTTATTTTTTTATTTTTTACCCTTTTTGTTGTTATTAAACTTTCAAGTGTGAGGGATGATAAATTCAATTTCCTATCACCTTAAATGTATTTTGTTCCCCACAGGGTGAGGCATGTCAAATGATTCCTTTTATTTTTCTGCTTATTTTGGTGTATTGTTTATATTTGTGGCCACTTTTATTTGGATACAATATTTAATTCAATCTAACTGCTTTTTACTGTCTTTCTTATTTATCACTTTAAATTTCATGCTCTTTTTTAACTATACTCACACAGTTTTCAACTAATCTTTTTATAATAACTAATGTCAGCAAGTGTATGACTCAATTTAAAATCAAACATCCAAAATTCCTTTTTCCATCCTTTAAACATAACTTTAGATTCAAAATTTTACCATATTATTAGTTCATTTATTTTTTGCTTTCATTTCATTCTAGTTTCTTCTCAGTATATATTTTATTGTATGATTTGGGTTTCTTATCTAAAAACAAACTTAGGATTTATTTAGAGCTCCAGATTTTGTTGTCAAGTTTGTTTATGCATTGACAAGGCATTGCCATGATTAATTTTAATCTATCTTTTTAAATAAGTGTAAAAATGTTCATGGATCGAATAATTCGCTTTTGTGATTCCACTTCCACATGATACCAAACCTGTCTTTGTTTGAAAATTGTTTTAATATTAAGTTTATGGTTATATAATTTATTTTCAATGCTAAAAGATTTACCGAGCGGGGCGGTGTAACGGTTAGCGTTCTCGCCTCGCATTCGGGAGGACGGGAATCCAGATTTGGGTTTTCCATGGTTTCCCCAAATCACTCCAGGCAAATGCCAGGATGCTTCCTTCAAAAAGGCCATGGCCAAATTCCTTCCCATTCCTGGCCCCCATCCTTGCCCCCCATCCTTTCCCGTCTCTAAAGACCTCGATGTTAAAAAGAGACGTAAAGCAGTTAAAAAAAAAAGCTAAGAGATTTATGCTAACCCCTCCTATGGTTACTGGAAAGCTATTGCTGCATTATATATTCAACCATAAAGTTCATTAAAATTACTTCAAGGATTTAGGCAAACAATTTCACATATTCTAGTTTCCAGGTTTTAATGCTATGAAAGATGAACTACATTTGTTTTTAGAAATTCTCAACTTTCTCTATCAACTCCTCCCCAAACTGGATTCTTATTTACTATTGTTAAATCAGTGATTATGAATGCACATGGTGATATAAAAGATCTCAGTCTTAGCAACAGATTATTCAATATGTTAGTCAAAGTAGCAACAACACATACAGTAACAATGGAGCAGGAAGAAATGTCATATGGTGATTTTCAATGGAAACAGAAACATGTGATTTGGTTGACCATGTGTGTCTATTCAAGCTCAGTCACATGTTTCTATTTTTATGAGTAAGAGTATAGCCTGAAATATTGTTATATGTGTTTGTGGAGTGTGAGTTCTTACCTTCAACTTTGGTGGGCGATGGATATATTTTTTTTCCATTCCATGGTGACAGAATTTTATAAGAAACTTATACTTGTTCATAGAGCATAATGGTCATGAGTTTTTTATTATTATTATTAAAATTTCCAGTTTTGTAGCATTTGAGGGATGGGCTGAAATGTTTTTAGATTGTGCTCATAATGGTATTTGTAATTCTCTTTCTCCTTGTCTTAGGACAACTATTCTAATCACAAGTATACATATTGAAATGATCCTTAATTTTTGTCTAATTCTGCTATGTGAAAATTTATGATGAATGATTTAGAAATACTTTTAAATATGCATTTGCATTTGCCTCATAATACTAAGAAAAACAATTGGGAATAACCCAAAAATGGAAAATTTAATATGACTACAAGCAGGGTGCAATTTGTGATTTTATCACTGATGGGTATGGACAGAATCGGTTAACAATCCAAACCATTCTATATCTGCCATAACAATATGGTTTAAGTTTATAAACAGCTAGGCAGAATTTAGAACAACATTGATTACATATCCAGTAGGTAGGTAATATTTATGTCTAGTCAGGACATCTTGCTCAAAACCAAAGGTCAGGATGGTACAAGGCATGGAGGAAGAAATTCCTCCCCCCATCCCCACCTTCAAATTTTACTTCCCCACCTTCAAATTGCACTCTGACTTAAAATCAGAAGTACAGCCACCTAGTTACTGAGAGATAACTTCAATTACATTGTTCAATATGTGTTTCTGTCCTATATGAAAACTTGGCTTAGATTGCATGACTAATTATTTGCACATTCATTATCTACACACTTTTTTCTATCAGTTATGTTTTAGCTGTTGAAAGGTGTGAAAATTTTTCCAAAATATTGTATAGCATTAAATTGAAAGGATTAGATTAACTAATTCTATGCTCCTCTACAACAGCACCACATCAACAATGTTCAATATATTTCTCAGTTAGTGCTGGACATCTGAATATCACCTTGGAATCACCATCTACATAAATAATAAATAAAATACTATGGTCCTTATGGCATGAATAAATTTAAAAAAAAGCTAAGAAATGACATGAAGAAAGAGCTTACTTGGTGGAATGAAAGGGACAGAAATTGATAAAAAAAAGTGTTATGTCCAGTTTTCAGGAGTATGGGACACAATAAGAAAGCAGATAGTAGAATAGAAGGTGGGAGGTTCTTATAAATAAATGTTTAACATTCTCAAACAAGCCATAAGCAAACTGTAGTGCCACTGTATCAATAATGTCAGACACTCATAATCAGTTGAAATGAATGGGTGGAATGGAAGCCAATGAATAACCAAAGAAAGAGTAACAAAACTAATTAACTGATAAACAAAAATAAATAGTTCCATGTTTAAAATACACTAAAATTATTTACCCCAAGGTAAATGTTAAAGTTGATGACAAATTGATAACAAATTTTTCAATACTTTCTCATTATTAGAATGCTGAATGGATTATGCAGGTTGGTGGAAGCATTGGCTTTCCTTCTTACTCTACTGGATGGTTATTAATGGAATGCAACTTCTTATATATAGAAACATGAATATTCATATATAAAACTTTTTAATCTATACAAATTAACAGACAATTAGGCTGCTGTTTTGTGAAGGTTTTATTCAGTTTCTCACAGAAACTTTTTTCACTCAATATGAGGCACTGAAACTTCAGGCATGTTACATTGTGGTTGCCTGCTAAAATGGGAGAAAACATAATATATATGATTTATATAGAACATTCCACATTTTAAACACCGCTTTTGTTAAATTTGTTTCATTATCACCTAAGGCAGCTTGGAGACCTCTAATTTCTATGCTTAGGTAAATGGTTTAAGAATGTAGGTTTATAAACTTATGGATACTGTTACACTGGCAAATATAGGCCTAAGTGTATTATACATTATAATGATAGCTGCATTTTTATGAATTAAGAGAACATTTCCAGTGGTTTGTATTCTAAGAAAACATTGTGATTGAATACTATTCTTTAGTGCCATGTATGTTGTGAACTCCAGAACAGCAGTAATATTTTTCATTGTTGAAGATCATAGCTTTCCTACTCATGTTGTTTATCTGTAAAACGCCAAATAATGATACTGTTATAAAAAAAGAGCCTGTGGCACACAATATGAACATTCTTCATTTTTAAATATGATTTGATATTGGATTACATATATCTTTCATTATTTTAGTTAAGAAAGTACCTCAACAATTATAATTCTTATTCAATAAAAGTTTCACGGGAGTCCAGCCGGATGGTGTCATAAAACGACGACGTTTCGACAACCTGCTCGGTTGTCTTCATCAGGTCTATTTTAGATGTTTCTTCTCGAAATCACAAACAGACTGACTGGTTTCGCTGCCTCCGAAATTCGAATGTCGTGTATAGAGGGTTGCCAGGACGCCCAATCAGTGAAAAAATTCCTGCACAGATTTAATAATACAGTACTCTCTAGGAGACAAGGGGGATAAAATGTAATTTAAAATGGGCAGAAATAGAAACAATCACTATTAACAGTTGGGGGCTATACTATAAGAAACACACAAAATTTTCATCAATTTTCAAGTTATTATCTTATAATTTAAATCAAATTTAATTTGCTATACACTGTCTCAAGCCTTTTCCTCATTTAAGTAGTTGTTAATAATTAAACATTTGACTTCAATATTCCAATATTTCACTGCTAATGTCAAATGTGACAATATTTATTTCATCAAGGTGAATGCTGGGATAGTTTCTTCAGAAACATCATTGCTGAGTTTTTTCCCATTCTTTGCCACCTGTCCTTTTCAGCCTCTAATTACCTTTATATCAGTGAGGTGTAATGCTGTAAGAAAAAACAAAATTATTTTGTGAATGTAACTGAGATTTTAAGTTCAGCCTGCGCTAATGACCCTGCTGTCGACGTGCCCTAAAGCAACAACAACAACAAGTTCAGCCCGTGTTTTTGTGTAATTATAAATTGAAAAAATGGGCTACTTATTCTAATGGACTAATTATTATGAATTTTTATATATGTTTCAGACAACTTACTGGGTCCTCATACTGAACTTCATGTGGTAGTTCAGCAGTGACAACCAGACAGTAACAGATCAGTGGGTTCCATGACTGAGTCAGTGCTAAGCTGTTAGCAAAGTCATCATTGTTATCCTTGATGAACTAAACTGATAAATAAAAGACATCACTTTAAAAGGGTGTGTGAAATTGCAGTGTTTCCAACAGCAGAAACTTTCAGAGTGTTCTGAAAAACCTATGTGAATGGCATTAAAATGTCATATTTATTTTTAAAGTTATAGCTCAAAACAGAGTGTATTATAGGTTATGTACTGTGTTGGTTCAGAAAGGCTTAAACAGAATTATGCAGAAGAAAAGGAAAGAATAATAATTTGTGCTTATGGCAGATGCACATTGCAAAGTTACATGTTTTCAAAGTATCTTTTCTGTTCACCAGATTTTGCATCCTTATTTAATTGCTTCAGTCTCTCTTATTTTTCGTGTAGACCACATGCTAACAAAGCTTTACAGTGATTTCGATGTGCTGTGACTAGTCCATTGATGAATTCCTGATTAAATATCTGGGTTTGTAATTCTAGAAATGTAAACAAAAAATTAATTATTTCTCTACCTATCAGACAAGGAAAATTACAGTTGCTGCATTTTTAATTAATTGTACAACAGGTAGCATGTGAAATATAGCTCATTAACTTTTTTAATTAATTCTTAGCTTTTAATATCTGACTTTGTATTGATGCAGCATACTAAAAGTGTGAAACATTAAAATAATGATATTAATATAAAATGTATATACATATATGTATCTCTTTCTCTATAGCAGTGTATGTAAAAAAAAAACTGTACATTGGGTATTTGATTACACACACAACAGAAACACTACACAAATCACACAACATGAACAACATAACACAGAAACAAGTTTAGAAAACATGAGGGAAAATTGCATATTATGATGCTATGGTTAAGGGGAAATATTGCCTTATTAATAATTACAATATACTTAAATAAAGCTAGATTGTACTGTTCGTTAGAATAATGCACAGTTTTTGTAATCAGTCTAAAATTTCATTTCTACATGCTGTTGCTGTGGGGAAATCAAGATAGATTCTAATCTCTACTAACCCCAGATGACCTTTTTTTGGCATGCAGAGTACATTTATGTGCATGTTTACCAAAACCATACTCTGTTATTGAACAGTGAATATTAATTTCATAAAAACAAAAGAGCTTCAAATGTATATTTGACTGGGACATTTTAACATCTTTCCAAGGTTTACCACCCTAATTTCAGTTAAAGTAAGCAAGTGTATATACTATTAATTAATGTTGGTTTAATAGTAGACAATATAACACTAGGATTTATTTATTTTATAGTTTGTTTGTTCGTAGGATTTTCCAGCTAATGGAATGATCCCATCACTCATATAATTATGCACAACAATGCCTTGAAAATTCTGCAGTTTTATAATGTTGGCTGGTTAGTACTTTAATATTTATTTATTTAAAGCAACACACATATACTTAGTAGCCATGAATCTTTGTATAAATTAATACTTGAAATCAATTTCAAGAGGGAAATATTTGACAAACATACTATGAGTGACTTAAAATGGTATATGCAAATGTTGTATTTGTTTGAGAATTATGAAACGTATGTCCTGAATTGTTGTTAGAGATTTATAACATAGTTGCATACTATAATGTGAAAGATGTGAATAAAGATGATTTTATTTGTAAATACTGTACGGTACAATTATATTATGTTTAAATAAGGAATTGCAGGTTCTATTTACATCCTTAAATCATCACAGTGATCTTTCCAGATAGGAAATGATTTATCAGCATTTTGTACAAAAGTATGTTTATATCCTAAATGTAGGTAGCATGGATTTATCAGCTAAAAATGTTTGAAGAAAGAAGTTACTTAAATTATTTTACAATAACTGTGAAATTATTGTTAAAAAGTAAATGATTCAGTGGTAGATTCATTGTTTCATCTTAAATGAATCCTGCACAGGATGATTAAAAAATGTGTAAAAGATATTTGATTTGAAAAGTACTGTGGTGTGTAGTCAGTCGACATTAAAACCACCGCTTTAAAATAAAAAATTAACTTCTTGTATTTTTAAAATGCAATGAAAGCTATAGTATTTGAAGTAAACAGTGATTAGTATATTCAATTTTGGTTATTATAAGCTGAAATAAGAACAAAATCTACTGATTCAATTCTCTTTATAGTAAAAATTATGATTTTTTTAAAGCAAAGTTGACCTGAAAGTGCTTAAAACAGTTATCTGTGTAAACTTTCTTTCAATTCTTCAACTTTAAACAGTTATTATTGTAAACAAAAATCACTTCCAAATGAAAAGCTATTGTCACTGAGATAAAAACACAACAAAAATGTTAGTGAATGCCTTTTATAAAACTGATGTAGCAGTCACTTTATTATGACAAGAAAAATCTTTGTTGGTGGTAATCACAATACTACTAATCACACAGGAATAAACAGGTTGACCCATTTTTAAGTACAACTGCAAATAAATTTCAACTTTTATTTTATAGCTTGTAATACATGATACATTATTGTAGCTCTGCAGTGGCCAAATATGAAAGAAAAGTTGGTTGTTAGCATTATTTGTCAAGAACAGATTTTAAAATCATTAATTCCATTATCAGTCCATACAAAAGCTTGGTAACTTAAAATATGACAGAGGGAAAGTAAAATTTTTAGTTAAGGCCTTACATTAATAAGGCGCATATTCAAATACTTACAGCAATGCATCAAATAGCAATGTTAACACAGGCATTATTAATTATGGTCTTTGCTGGTAAATTTGAACTACTCTGTGTCACTTTCTTGTAACATTCTACACTGTTGCATCGTTTGCTACATCTTTCCTTTCCATACCAGTAGCTCTGCATTTTTTGTCAGATCACAGTTCATTTTTAGTATGTTTGTCTCTAAACTCACTTTTTTCTGCTTAATCTTCATATATCACACAAGATAATATTGTTTCTTTATTTCATTCCACATCTGAATGGTTATTATCCAGTTGTGTTACTTAGCCCCTCATAACTCAATACTCTTTACAGAAACCTATCTTTACCATTATTATTTAATCACAAGTATGTAGTTCTAAAAAAAAAAGTGTACAACTCTGTGGCTGAAAATTATCATTGTTTAATCAAATATTTTTGATTTGCTCTGAAATTACTGTTAATAGTTGATGATTATTTTATTTGATACCACTATAAAACTTGTAAAAGGAAATCCCCTTTTAAATACTTTTTTGTTTAGTTTTGCTTTAGATGGTTAATAGATACAAGTCTGTTATTTACTTCTATATTTTACATTAAATAATTATACTATAGATTGAGTCAAGTGTGAATTCTTTCATGGGCATAGTTTTATTTTTGGTGTGCTCATATAACTCGTTTTAGCTGATCTCATTACTTTGATATAAGATTCATTGTGTGTGTGTGTGTGTGAGAAAGGGAGAGAGAGAAAGAGAGAGATGCAGAAAATTGAAATTGCATCTGTGGATGGGGTCTGAAATCTAGGAGTGAAGAGAGGAGAAAGTCATAAATTTACCAAGTTTGGAGGTAAGTCACTTCCTCATGAAGATGTCTTGAGATCATATAAAATGCTGTACTTAAAACTCTTGAGTAGTCTTCAAAATATATATATTTTTTTCATTAAATGGCATTTAACTAATTACGAAGAACTGAAAGGTATATTACTGCTTTTTCCCACTTATTTTGAACTAACTCATTACATGATCTAATGCAATACCATAGAATATTTATGGTACCAGACATCTTATTAGATCATTACACCATAAATGTTTTGACACATAAATTTGCATTCAGTCAGCCCCCATCACAACTACCCTCACACCAATAAGTGACACTCCCTCCTCTTGAGTATTTTATATCCATGATAATTGCATAATGTGGCTGTTGAGTTTAAAATATGATTCCAACTCTCCAACATATGATTTAGTTTAATACAGCCAAAGAGAATTGGATTAGTAGATCTATTCTTAATTGATGAATGGGTATACATGTCTTAGACTATTATGTTGTACACTGTGATAATAATTGTTGGAATATAATACACAAGAAAATTCCATGTTGTAAATGTTACTTATCGTATGATTCTAATATGGTATTATTTTTGTAACTGTAGTATTAAATTAAAAGAAACAGCTTTTATGGTTATAGAAATGATTCATTTTTCATTGTTAATGTTATCTCTGTTTAAGGAATTTGCATAAACATTTATGCCACAGACAACTGTGTAGAGCTTAATATGAACTATCCAGCCAACTGATTTATTCATGAAAATTGTTGAATCTTACTGTTAGAATTTAATTAGGAGTGTAGCTGATTTGAATTACAAATATTAAGATGAAGGTTGTTATTCTCTAACACATTATTGAAAACAAAAATTGTGAAAATATAACTTGCCTTATGACATATATATTGAAAAGATGGTAATGCTGATGAAATATACATTTTATAAACTTATTGTGATATATTATTTCAGAAGCAAAGCCATACATGGAAAATATTTTGCAGGGTGGGGACTGTTATATGGTAAACGTAAGGGTTATTAATGGGAAATAGCTCCTGACTGCTGAGCAACTATTTGTGGATAAAATGTCATAAAGAATGATGTATAAGTTGCCGTCAGTAAAATGCTGATTGAATCGTTAAAGCTAAAAGTTTCGATGATTGTTATATTTCATATAAAATAATTTTATAAAATGAAAGCTAATGTTATTCATTATCAGACTGTAGTTACACATATATTATAAATATTTTCATAGCGATGTATTTTAAAAGCACTTAAAAGCTTTAAAAGTTCCCACCCTTCTTGATCAATTTGTTCACCTGTACTGCTGTAGTATCTTTTAACTTTGTTTGAATATTGGTAAATTAAATTATAGCATTTGTTTGTGTTCAAGTTTCAAGTGATTTGATACTGCTACAACTACAATTTTGTCAGATAACAGCCTACATCAGAAAAAATGAAATGATTTTTTTTTATCTTTTTGTTTCTGAAATTTGACTTTAAAGTATGTGCTGAGAAAGGTAATAAAATAAATAAAAATTATTCATAATTGCAGAGAAGTGTTATGCATTTTATATCACAGATAAACGTATAAAATCTACTGTTATCAGCAGTCATTTTCTGCACCAGGAAATGTAAGTAACATTATTTTATAAAGAACTGTGTATAAACTGTTTTTGTTTTAGTCATACATAGACAGCTACAAATATGAATTATTTAAGAGGGCTATATAAAAGTGTGTTCTTTGTAAATGTAACTAAAATATTGAGAAAATGTAAAATATTTTGTAAAACAGTGTTATTCATTCAGTATAAATTTTTAAAAATCAGTTGGAAAAAACCTGACTTGTGTATGTACCTTAAAAGTTTTTTTTATGTCCTAAATAACTCACATCTGTATATATAATTTTAAATCTCAATATATGGTTTATGTTATGCATTTGAAAATGTTATTAAATGGTTTTTATGTTTTTATGGTGTGACATAATTGTATTTCCATCTCTTGAACCTCTAATAACAAATCCACAAATTAAAGTGAGTAATAATTTGTAGATTTTGAGATAATGATCTAAATGCTTATAAATAACTAAATTTAATGATGTTTTTTAAGGCATCACTGAGGTGAATTATCAAGCATAATACATCTATTAACATAGAAAATCTAAATTGCGTGGAAGCTAAATCATATGAAATATGATGCATTACTACAAATTGTTTTTCTGTTTGTGTTATGATGAAAAAGATCTATTGACTGTTGTTGACAAAAAAGATTTTAATGTTAATATTTAATATGTTTTCTGAACTATTTGTTTCTTTATAGAGAGAGATTATATGATACCAGTTATCTGTATGCTTGCATGGATGCGTTATATGTGAATGAAGGTAGAGTGGTGTGTTTGTGTGTGTGTGAGAGAGCGCAAGGATGAGCAGAGATTGAGGGTGGGTAGGGGAAGAACGAAAGAGTTCAGTTTCATGTATCTGTACATGAATGTTAACACACATTTGTTGATTGTAATGTATAGTAGAGGATAATTTTCACACTATAAAGATTGAAACTTAATTAATAAAATAAAGACGCTTGTACAGTCTTTCTAGAATATAGTAAGAACTTGTTGCTTACAAGTCAGAAGGTAAATAAAAGAAATAAACTTTTATGTAAAACAACATAAATTTACTTTCCTAATGAAATACTTTTACAAAACTCAGTAAGGAAGAAATTGAGGTAAATAGTGTCCAACTGGAATAAAGTACTGAATAAAGTAGAAATATCCCTGACAGTTTTTATTTCTTTAGATAAAATTGATTAGCTAGTTGTACCTTTACATTGTTGTTCCATACCAGTGACAAATACTTTTGAGTTAGTTATTAACAACTTACTTTTTTCATTTATACCCCCAATAAACCATACTTCTTACTAGCAAAAGAGTGAATAATATGTTTAACTCAATTTATTGAAAGATCAATAACAAAAAAGGTAATTTCTACTGGTTGTTTCTGAAAATTCATGGAAGTTGTCATTATGGGGGAATTTTAAAAACATAATATATTTATTTAAGTTTATAAAATAATAATATTCAAATAACTGAGGTTAAAAACCATTTTTTTTTCCTGAGGTGGAATGTCATCTTGAGATAGGAACAAGTTTTCTTCTTTTAATTTTCTTGTTTCTCCTTTTGAGTCTTTTAGCATCGAATTCACCCCTGCCCCTAGTTTGCAATATTAATAGCAGATGTTTTTTTTCTTCTTTTTTGTGACAATGGGAATATCACATATATTGTATGATATATCCCTTTACGCCCCAACCCTCACGATCGTGAGGGTAAGGTATGACTTTATACTTTTATTTTCCTGGGGGTTGAATGTAGTTGCAGCCGGAAACGTACGATCGTGAGGGTTACTCTAGATC
>JARYHS010011285.1:0-10007 GCA_031002005.1 Vandiemenella viatica | reverse complement strand
GTTCACAGCCATTAGTAAACATGAGACTGGTCATAAACTATATTTATTTGTGGTTATATTTGATTTGAGGATAATAGAACGCTTCCTAAATGTTTGGTTTGCCATTCCAAATTGCCGGGGCCACATTTAGGCCCTGTGGGCTCCTAGGCTATACATGTGGTGCGCAGTGCTGGATTTCCCATTAGGCTTAGGGGCGGCAGCGTTTTAAGGGCGGCAAATTTCCTAGGGTGCCCGCTTTAGTAAGCCGTCAAATTTGTGTGTGATTATAAAAATAATAGAAAAAGTCTACTCTAAATTTTCGTTTAAGTGGTAACATCTAGTAGTGAAGTGACAAAGTCTGAACAATTAATAGAAAAGTAAAATACGTTTACTATCAATTTTAATTTAGGTAAGTGGTGACATCGAACAATTACCTAAATTATTAATTTAATTCTTAATTAGTTTCCCGACTTTCTACCTTGTTCAACGCAGTCTGTAGCCCCGTCGTATATTTCCGAAGGAGGACTCTATAGACAGAGGTAAGTTTCTGTTAACAGACTTACATTTCATGATTTCTATAATAAAAATACTTAAGTATGATGTAAGATTTCATTAATTGAGTATCTGGATGTTGAAAGTCCCCGAGCGCTTGAAAGTTCTAATTTTATTGAAAAAATCATTGAAAAGTCAATGATTTTTTAAACTTAACTCGTCATTTCTCAGATAATAATGAATTAAATTCTTTGAAATTTTTAAGGAATATGCATTGAACTATGTCGAAACCGAGCTAGAGAGAAAGCGTATTGCATATCTCAACTTCCAAGAAAAATTTTCGTTTTTGACTAGAATGGTTGAATTTTCAACACAAAATGTCACAAGAAAAGCTCTGTCTCTGGTACAACATTATTCTAATGATTTAGAGCATAGGTTCCCAACCTTTTTTGAACTACCGCCCCCTTTTCGAAAAAAAAATTACTGACCGGCCCCCTCTTTAAAAAAACAGAACTGACCTCTTTTGTTGTTGTAATCAACGTTGTGTAATCCATAGCGCTTCAAGTTAATTGGCTTGTTGCCCACTTCTTCAAAATCTTAGGTAAATTGGGCTATAT
This sequence comes from Vandiemenella viatica, assembly GCA_031002005.1. Classification (NCBI taxonomy): domain Eukaryota; kingdom Metazoa; phylum Arthropoda; class Insecta; order Orthoptera; family Morabidae; genus Vandiemenella; species Vandiemenella viatica. The sequence continues at coordinate 8,919 of JARYHS010011285.1, read as the reverse complement.
TAATATTGAAAAAAAAGGACAGATTTTTAAAATTATTAAAGAATATTAACAATATTGGTGCCTTGTACAAAAAAATTTAAAAACATATATTGAAAATTATTGTAAAATTGTCAGTGAGATGTCTGACCTATATGTAATGATACTAATTTTTCTGCATTTGGTGCTATATTTGTCAGCAGGAGTCTTAAATCGCCGCGTTCTGTTAGTTTTCTTTGTTGGCAAATTGCTTACTATACTAAATCCCCTTTCGGCTAAATATGACGATGGGAATACAATTGTTGCAGCCTACAAAGGCGGATATAAATCTGGAATTTGCCTCTGTAGCCAAAATTCTTGGTATCCATTTTTTAATTTCAATTTTAATTCTTCATTTGTCGACAAATCTATCAACTCTTCCTGTAGCGATAAATCCGCTGTATGTAGGTTTGAGAAAGGTTCTAATACTCAATCTGGAATGGTCATGTTAAGAATATCCTGAAATCGGTTTTAAAAATCTTCTTTAAGTACTTCAAATGTTGACAAATTAGTAAAATATCTTAATCATTTGTTTCTACAGAGGAAAGATTTGGAAATTGATAGGATTGTCTTCGACCAACATCCTGTTTGTACAAGGCAAGTTTTGACATGAACGCATAAATAACTGACTTTGCTTTGATCAGATTCAAATTATCTCCTGGCAGCTGTAGGTTTGATTCATTAAATTTATGATATAGATCAATTAAATAAGCTATATCATTCTTATATTTCAATAAATTCTCTCTTAATGAATCTTCTTAATTTTTTAAAAAAAGTTATAATGGAGTCAAAAGAGTCATAAAATCTTGTTAGACAGGTACCCTTTGACAGCCAACGACCTACTGTGTGCAATAGCAAATGATTGAAATCCTCGTTATTTTCATCACAAAATTTTCCAAATAATCTACTACTGAGAGCATTGCTTCTGACCTTGTTAACTGCGGTGATTACATACTGTAGTGAGCCGTGAAGGAGATCACTTAGGGTTTTTTGCAACCAAATGGTGTCTGTGAATTACACCATGCACGTCGACTACATCTGGTATTGTCCAACCATTGCCGGAGCACCATCAGTAGCAAAGGACACGATATTATTCAGAGGAATACTTTTTTCTTCAAAATAGTGTTCCAAAACTTGAAATATAGATTTTCTTTAGTATCAGTTTCTAATTTTTTTGCGAACAGTAATTCTTGACAATTTTTTTCACGTTTAATGAAGCGAACGTACGCAAGAAGTAATGAATCATTGTTTGGTAAAGTAGATTCATCAAACTGTAAAGAAAATTCGTCAGTCTTCAAAAATTCAGTTACAGAACTCTCCACGTCCTCGGACATTTCGTCGTTCGCCTCTGTACTGTGTTATTGCTAAGTGCGAATCTCTTAATATCAGACGCCGCGCCGGCTTGTGCAGTATAATACACAGAACCTCACTCACAGATGGCAGTATCAATTCTTCCCCAATCGTGTGCGGTTTTTCCCGATTTAGCAATAAGCAAGGAAATTTTGTAAGAGGCACGAAGCCCATATGCGTCTTGTTTGGATGCTGCTGAAAACATACCAGCTAAAGATGGACGTCTTGAATATTGTTCTTTGAGCATTTGAAAGTAAGATAAACTTTTCTGTCAGGGTATATTTTGGTTAAATGTTCTTCTAAACGTGAAGGTTTCATAGCTTCATTTGAGAAAACTCTCTGGCAAATCAGGCACATTGGTAATGTCTTGTTTGAGGGTGCCTCAATAAAACCATATTTCAAGTGTTCGACGTTATAATATCTACATTTTTTCTTTAAATGTGTCATCTATAAAAATAAAAATAAATTTTGACATGACCACCATAATGTTATTCCATTAAATAGATTTACTTTTACAATTTAATTAAATAAATTGAAAATTGTGTATATTATTTCATGAATATTTTGTGACCAACAAGTAAACTGTAAAAAAACTTTTGTTATTTATTTAAATTTATTTAAAATGTATAAATACAAATTTTAATAGTATTTTTAAATTACGTTACCACCCAGCCACGGAAACGATGTATAAAATAGTATTAATGAGATAAGAATAATAAAAATTATTAAGCTTATCGAAAAAATTTAGAAATAAAAGTTGTTAATTATAACTTATTTATTTAACTTTTTCTTCAAATTTCTCAGATGAAAAATCTTCACAAAATAACTTATATAAAGGTGACATCATTAATCTGTCACTTCCGGTTGGCAGATCTCTATAAAAAGTGGATAGAATTGAGATATTCAGGTCCGAAACTTGAATATGTAATTTCATAACAAGGTGTTCGACAGAATTTGCTCAAACTGACACACAGGCAGGCATAAAGATGGACGGAGAACAGTTAATTCGAGTTAATATAAGTTTAATTCATGTTTATATTATCAACCCATACACTGGCGGGATAACTGACTGTCTTCAGAGCAGGGGCGCCGAGTTTTAGAAAACCTCGTGGGTGCTCATGCCAATTTGATGACATTTTTTTTTTGAACCGCCAAAGAGTGTGAACTAGTTTCGACGAGACTATCACTTGCTGATTTAGCAGGGAATAACATAAGTTACTTTTTATCCATAAAACATTTAGGGTTTCATGCAAATTAAATAAAAACCTTCAAAATTCGTGCCAAACATGAACGTAGTCATAGGCACCAAATAGTTTTATATAATAGTGAAAATCGCTTCAAAATCCATCCAGTAGATTTCAAGTAATAAGTAAGCCCCGGATTTTTAGGTTCTAAAAAACCAAATTTAGGTTTATTCAACTCACGTTTTAGGCTTTTATAGGTTTTTAAAATTCTGATTTAGGAACTTACACGTTTTTAATGGAAATAAAATTTAAAACACGCAATATATACTGCCATAGTGTTAAAAATATTGTTGACTTTACAATACAATGTCAAGTACTCCTTAAAAACTTCCAACATGTCATTGGTCGATCACATTAAAATATGAAAAATAAACCACTATTATGTTCAAAATACTTCGTCTGTATTGTGTATGGTAAACAACTCATTTAAAACTTCTAATATGACACTGAACAATGAAATATTTTGACAGATTTTCAGGAGTAAATCCTCCTCTTTTTTCTGTTCAAATTCTCTTGAATGCGGAAAAACTACGCTTTACGTCACAAGTGGTCAGAGGTGTGAACTTTGTATCAGCGATTTCCTTAAGATTCCAAAGCAAAATTCTTGTTCCTTTAGACCACAGAGGACACGGCCTATGTATTCCATCCTCTTGAAATCTGAACTGCGGTCTAAAACAGACTCCTGCTTCTGAGCTATAGACACCCCAACTGGTCCAGGAGCAACTTTGGCCCTCACTTCTTGGGTGATTTGAAGTGCTTTCGTCAACGGTAGAGTACCTCATTCCAAATTCTTGATTGAAAATTCTGGGTTGTAAAAAATTTGCCTTTATATATTTCAACTTCTGTACAGCTGGTACTGAGTGCAACACTTTCTTTGCATTTACTTTAGCAATAGCTTCGCTTTCATCTAATGATTCGATGACCTCCGTGATGCTCTCATAGTTTTCTGCATAATATACTGCGGCTGAGAGCCAGGTCCCACATCATGTCACTACTGACTCAGGAAGGAGAGGTATCGATGAAAGTAACAACTCGACTTGGCGCTTTCAGGAATATTTTCTTCACTGAAGGAATTATCTCTTTAACTACAGGGTGCTGTTCCCGAATTTTTTCAGCTACCTGGTGCAGCCCATGAGCTAGACAGGTGACATGGACCATTCGAAGATGGAATGCCTTCAAACGCTCCCCTGCTTTTATCATATAAGCTGCACTGTCTGTCACCAACGACAATTTATCGTCGTGTTCTGGACCTGGCCACAACAGTTTTGATGCATACCTTACAGCAATTACCACAGTATACTGGTTAGTCATTGGAGGTTCTCTGCACATAATGTCTTGGGGTATACTACGTCCCTCACATGCGAGCTTGCCCACAACAACGCTATATATCTGCCGCAGGCATCTGACGTCTCATCTACACTTAACCAGTCGGCAATGTCCACTAGTTCTTCAATGGTTTTCACTTGCAGGTGAGGCAAGTAATTCTTTCTTAAAGTGAATTCATCTCATATTTTTCTGTTGCATAATTCTTCCAAAAAGGTTTTCAGGACTGCATTCTGGACTGTTGAAACTGGTATATTAGCGGCAGTGAGAACTTCACACAGACGCGGGTGAAACGAATCTTCTGAACCCAGCTTTGAACTTGTAATGAAACTCTGCTTCTGTTCGGAAGCGTTTCTCCTGGTAACATTTGCCAAATGAGTTGCTGAATTCTGATACTGTAGTACGTGGGATCATTTTTCTGCAGTCACTTATATAGAAATCAAAAATAAAAATAGTCCACCTGAATATAACACCCCGGATAATAGCCAGTTAATATTATGAAATTTCATCCAGCAGTCTAGACTCTGTCACTTTACGTTACTTTAGAAATGAAAACAAATAAAATCTAATTTATTTTTTAAAATTATAAAAGATATATGTATATAAAACAAATTAAACTTACTGGTTTCACACATGCTTGACAATATATAATTTTCTCTCATCTTTAGAAAAGTTCTTATTCGTTCCTAACCACTCTCGCAGGTGACTACTTCTTGAGGATTTCTTTTTAGGCATTATTGCTTTTAATTAAGGAACTAAACTTATGTAGGCCTACACAATATTTTAATTTCCGTGTTACCACTGAACGATGACGGTATACAACTGTTAAATTCTCAGAAAGGGTTTGCGTTCCTGAGATTGTTAATGTTTAACGTGCTATGTTTAAAACTTGCTTTGTCGATTTGTTTCTACTGAATGTAAACCTTTGTAATAATGTGAAGTTGCCACACCGTATTGTTACAGCTTTTCTCAATGTTACTGTCAACAATTAGGTTAAAACACATCATTTAATATTGTGGTGAATAGTTATTCCAATTTTATAATAAATTCTTCCGTTTTATACGTAAACATAGTTCGTTTACCCTCCAAGTTCGACTTTACCCCTCGGACTATGTTAGGGGGCATCCATAAATTACGTGAGGTCAAATGGGGGAGGGGGGGGGTCCGGCGAAATCTCACCAAATCTCACCCAGGGGGGGGAGGGGTCTACGGAAATCTCACGTGAGGTTTTGAAATTTTTTTTTCACATAGTAGAGGCGTAGAGCTAAACAAAAAAAGATCTACAAATTGCGCGAAAAGCAATTTTAGGGAGGAATTTCGTCGAGAAAACGGATTTTGAAGGATGAGACCTAAAAAAAAATGGGGGGGTTCTCACGGACCAGATCTCACCAGAGGGGGGGGGGTCCGGCCATATCTCACGAAATCTCACCATAGGGGAGGGGGGGGGGGGTCCGGAAATCCGGAAAAACACCTCACGTAATTTATGGATGCCCCCTTAGGGATCATTCCCATATTGCTCACATTTGCAGTGTCTTAGATCTTAGGATTCACGTAATAATAGATACAGCTGGTGATGGTGACTGGCCGGATCGCCATGTAACATTAATTTGGATCGATGTAGAAGAAGAAAACGAAATTTTTGAGAAGGAAGGGGGAAAAGGAAGCAGCTAACCGTAACCTGTCCATAAGGCACTGTTCCCGCAATTGCCTGGAGGGGAAAAGGATAACCACGGAATACCACGTCAGAACAGCTGATGGTTGGGTTCGAACCCATGGCGTCTTCCACAGACCGTAGCCCTGAGCTAATCCGGTTGGACATTTGTTTAAGTAACAAAATTACAGTCGAACTGGATCAGTACATCGAATTAGGTCATTTTAGGTTCTAAAAACCGAATTAGGTCATTTTAGGTCATAACATAAAAATTAGGTTATTTTAGGTCCTATTAACTTTATGAATATTATTAGTTTATACAGTAGACGTAAGAGAAAGTTAAAATTTCGAGGATATTAGGTTGGGAACAAAATAGGTTCGAACCTAAGAATCCGGGGCTTAGTAATAAGCGAACAGACAGGCAAAGTAGGAAAAAAAAGATTTTGATTTTCTAAATTCTGTTCCAGGCCAAAAAAACACTTCATTAAAATGGGTTCGGCCTTTTAAACGTGATAGATTTTTAACTTTATAATATTAATAGACAGATACCAATATTTTGTGTCTTCCTATTAAAAATCAGAAGTTTACTATTGTATTTGATTTGTGTCCGCAAGGATCGCTACGTAAATGAAGTCACAGGCACAGCTAGTAATTAATGTAAAGAGGATATAGAAAAAAAAGATGCGTAGAAAATACTAGATTAAACAATAAGGAACGGATACCTATCATAATAATAAAAATATAAAAATGAAATCATTATATTAACAGTGTGTAGCAAAATTTTTATCAGCTGGATATATGTATTAGCACATACTTCATGTACACAGTTTTACTAAGAATTGTACGATCAACAAATCAACATTAATAAACCTTTTTTTTAAGAACCTACATTTTTAATTTGTATAATATCAATTTTTTTTCAATGTAAACTTATTTTGTCAAACTACAGCTCTATTTATAAACGTATCAGCAAAATCTTGTAGGTCCATATCATCCGCTATTTCTCTGCATATGTGCACTACCATGCGATCATTCTTTGCTGAGCCATAGTACTCCTCAAATAAGTTTTTATATTCCATAATGCTGAAAATGATCATTCTGCGGTGTATGCTGATACTGGAATAGTTGAAACGAATTTTAACAATTTGATGATTTCAGGCATCATATCTTGGGTAGATTCACAATACCAAATTATATATATATAACCGTTTTTCACATTGTTCAGTCCGATATTTTTTCTTTATGCTATTGCTAATATCACGATGAGGAACCAAACGATCCACATCATTTTAATCAGTAAGAAATAGTTTCACCTTAATCAAATGTGTCATAGCATTTTTAGTAAAATGCTGGTCGCTACGGCCAATGACTATCTAAAACTACAAAATATATTTTTTATCTCAGTCAGCGCACAAGGAAAATTAATGCGGTTCATTTGATTAATCGTCTATATGTCTAGTTTTCCTCCTTATTTTTGAAGTTATTAATGTTAAAAACTGAATCAAGAGTCGACTTCCAAGGGTTTTAAAATTTTTCGCAAGTTCGTTGGGATGATACGACGTGATTGACAGCATGATCTAGAGATTTTTGCAGATGGAAAGAAATCTTATGTAAATTTGCGTTTAAAGCTTCGAAACGAACGAGAATTTCTGTCAGAAATTATAATAAAAAGAGATTCTGAAAATTGATTACTTTTTAAAAACCATTTTGCTTTCTCGCATGTATTATCTTCCCGACTTTTTGTGTGGTTCAAAAAAACATGGCAGCACACTACAATTATTTAGGATAGTTTTTAAGGAAGATACCGTATACGAAAACACTATCTTGTTGGTCAAAAAGGCCTCAAATAGAAGTGCATCACTAGCTGCCTGTAGTGATTGAAAACAAGCCTGGTGTTTATGTCGAAACTTCTTAGTTTTATAGGCATTCAAAATTCAAACAAATTTTGTAGGATATTGTTGATACCGTCTCATAGAGGCTGATAAAAGTTTCGTGTATATTACACTTTGCGTCCATGTAACTTTTATTATTTTATGCAGTATTTCGTCACTCAAAATTGCACACTCTTTGTGAGCGATATCATATAACAACCGCCCATATTTGTTGCCACGTGTTTAACTCGAAAATATCCTGTGCTCATAGCTTCAACATCGAATGAAATTTGAACATTCGCCCGCGTGGTCTCTTGTGGCTAGGCTCCCAGTCACTAAAAAACGATTTGTTTTTATATCGTGTAGTTTACTTTTTGATAACATTCAATGTCCATTGACGCCGCATCTAAATTGACTTTATGCAGTACACAACAACAGTGAACTTCAGGCTTTCATGCTTTTTAAAGCTTTATTTCATGATGAAAAACCACCTTGAGTGAGTGCCTTTTTAAAGCTTTATTTCATGATGAAAAACCACGTTGAATGAGTGCCTTAATGTACTCATCTCCTCTTGATGTTTTCGGCGCAGAAACGCCACTAAAAATGGTTTATTTACAGGTTTGGCAAACCGCTTTACCTATAACTTCATCAATTTAGCAGCCATGAAATAATTGTTTGCCCTTTGAAAACTGTGCCTTTTCTTCTGTTCAACTGAATTTGCAGAAATAACATCTGGTTGGATTTGCTGAGTTGTACTAAGCTGAGAAGAGCTACTAGTGGAGGGTTATTCAGGTTACGATTTCGAAGGACGAATTTATATATGGAAACGAATAATTTTCAGAAATAAACACGATAACATCAAGCGCAGCGTGTTCTTAAAGCACATGTTTTGTTTACTAGCTCGACTAAGAACGTGTGAGACACACGAGACAGCCTGCGAGCCGCGGCTGCGAAAGCGTTGGCTGCGCAGCGGATGATGGATGGCGGGGTAAATTTGTGCGTGGTAGCGCGTGGTCGACTTACTCGATTTGATTGTGTGCGTCTCTTAGCGAATCAAACCTAGACTTACCACACACAGTAGATAGTGTTAGATATGACCTTACGCAGTGTTTATATTCTCCTTGTGCATGACGTGCACACTCAAATCGTAAGCAAGTGCAACCTTGTCGAGACGTCTTGCCTCGCCAGGCGGCGCGTGACGTAGGTAATATAGGTAATACTGGTGTCGCTCAAACTCCATTACTTGTTACTGTTGACGTTTATGCTCATGGGTGCTCCGCACCCACTATTTACCTCTCATGGGTACCCGAGCCCCCGAGCACCCACAGAGTCGGCGCCCCTGCTTCAGAGGGAGTGTATGTGTGAGCTAGCGACAGACAGGATTCCTCTCTCCCCACTAACACACAGTCCTACAGACCGCCTTCGATTCACGCATTTTTGCTAAAATGGTAAAGATGTTTTAAGA
>JARYHS010011283.1:0-68025 GCA_031002005.1 Vandiemenella viatica | reverse complement strand
CGTATTCATTCTGGAGATCGTTTCTTGTGACATTTGTGGAAAATCATTTATACAGCTTGGCATCTTAAAATACATAAGCAGATTCATTCTGGTGAACGCCCTTTTTCTTGTGACATTTGTGGAAAATCGTTACAACCCTGGTACCTTAAAAATCATAATGCGTATTCATTCTGGAGAACGCCCTTCTCTTGTGACATTTGTGGAAAACGTATAGCACCTGGTAATCTTAAAAACATAATCGATTCATTCTGGAACGCCCTTTTTCTTGTGATATTTGTGGTAAATTTATAGCACCTGGTACCTTAAACATAATCGTATTCATTCTGGTGAACGCCCTTTTTCTTGTGACATTTGTGGAAAAACGTTTATACAGCTTGGACACCTTAAAATTCATCAACGGATTCATTCGTGAGTGCCCCCTTTTTTCTTGTTGCGTTTGTGAAAATTATTTGCTATATCTGAGAGCCATAAAAGTCATCACTGGATTCATTCTGGTAAATATATGTTCTTATGAAATTGTGTAAATTTGTCCATAGTCTGGAAGCCTCAAAAATCAACAGTGATTTCATTCTGGAGAATGTCTTCCTTCATTGTGATATTCTTCGAAAATCCTTTACACAGCCTGAAATATGTAACGAATCAGTGGATTTATTGTAGTGAACATTCATTTTTTTGAAATTATTGTTTAAAATAGTTTATTTAGTCTTTATGAAATATCAGCAGATTCATTTTTGTGCGCCATTTTCTTCTGATGTTTGTGGTTAATTATTTACACAGTCCATTAATCATGAAATTTGTCTGCACATTTATTGAGGTGAACACTTAATTTCTTCTGCTGTTTGTTAAAAATAATTCAGTTTTAGTATCCTAAAATGTATGAGAAAATTCACTCAGTAATTGATTATTTCATGTAATGTTTGTGAAAATATTATTTTCTTGGGATCATAGAAAGCATCAGTTAATTAATTTAGTTACTGCTCATTTTCCTGTAGTGTTTGTCGAAAAAGATTTATACACTATGTGGTTTTAGAAGGGATCAATGGATACATTAAGTTTAGTACCTATTTTTCTGCTGAATATCATGTATTGTGTATGGTTTATGAGTTTGAGTAATAGCTCGACTTACTGTGATTTAAGTGGAAAATGTTTTATGTGGTTTATGCACATTAACTACTGTCAATTCACTCCATTAAACAAATTGCCAATTTTTAGTGAAATTTTGTGATACTGTTTCAAATGTTTTTAAAGAGAATAATATTTTCTTTCAGAAACCTCTGTTTTATTGAATAGTGATGAATAATGTGTTGTGAATTTTGTTAAAATTGATCAAAAGTTATTTTAATGATTCCAAGTTTTCTTTAAAATACTTTTCACAATTTAGTGATCATTAAAAGTTATGCTATTTCTTCATAAGTAATTTAATGGTTATAATTACAAACAATGAGACATTCTGTGGGTTATAAATTTTTTTTCCTGTAATAACTGCAGAATAGTCTTAGAGTCTAGACTCAATGGAGCTTGTGAATTTGTTATATTATACTATTGTTCTCTTTCAGATAAATAAAATAATTTTAAGATCAAATATCTTCAAAGGAATCTGAGGGGTAATTTAATGTGTATTTAACTATCTATGATCTTATTTTAACAGCTGCCTAAAACAGTGTCAGTGCTTCTGTAAGGCATGTTATTGGACCTGTTTTTTTATTGAAATAGTCATATCTTCTCGCTATGTGGACAATATTTTAAAATCCATTTTTGACCAGCTGACAGAAGTTGACAGAAATTATCGCCATTTTCAACTAGACAGTACAATTCCCAATACATCCAAAAATTCAATGCGTGCTTTAAAGCGTAACAGACGTGGATTATGGCCTTCAAGTTCTCCAGACATGATAACTTGTGATTGTTTTTGTGGGGTTACCTAAAAGTGAGCATATTTATGATTCAAATCCTGTGTGCAACAGGAACTCAAGGAAAAATTAAGAACAAAAATAATAATATTTCTTCACAAACACTGCAGAAAGTTAGCCAAAACATCCTTAGAAGAATTCAAACGTGTATTGAGGCCGATAGCCAACATTTCCAGCACGTGCTACAAGGTGAGACGACTTGGGCAAGAGACGTTTCTGAGCACGGGCGCTGCGTGGTATGAGTGAGCTGAGCTGGGCGATTATTGCCGTACATGTGGATATGTCATAAATGAAACACCTTCATATAATATTTGATTTGTATGCCACCAAAGCCCATAGGCATTTTCCAAATTTAAAATAACCAAAAATTCAAATGTGGATATTATTGAGATATACAGTATTAAAAGGAAGTTTTCCCATTGCTTGTTCATTCTGTTTATATAATTAATTCTTCCATTAACATGGTATAAACACTGGTACTATTGGTTGTTTTTCTTTTTTTGCCTCCAAATAAGTTTCCTATCTAATTCAGTATTATATAAGGACTTTTTTTAAAAAAATCCTTCATTTTGTAACAAATTTTATTCTTTGATATCTCAAATGAAAATAATAACAGTTAATAGGACAACAGTGTACATAAGTATCAAGCAGGTCTTTGTACTTATACAAGTCTTGACATAAATCCCAAAACATGTTCTGAACTTGTGCCAGATGTAAATATGGCTGAAGCATATTTTTTACAGTTTGACTTTTATGAGATGTGAAAAATTTCCAAATAGAAAGGTTGTTATTTGAAAAAAATTACCATAGAAAACTATTATAAGACTGTTATTCGCGACTTTTTTTATACCAATTGTGCAAATTTTATAATAAATATATATATAGTGTTTTAAGTTTCTGTGATTAACCATATAATTATTTTCTTGTATTCTGTCAGGAATCTTTCATTCCTGGCCAGTTCTGAGTTGGATCCAATAGTAAGATGGTATTTGGTATGATTTATAATGTTCATAGAATCAATCATGTCGATGTCTGAGCTCTTTTGAAAAGGGTATCTGATTTCTCCCTTGTATTTATATTTATATTACCGAGCGGGGTGGTGTAACGGTTAGCGTTCTCGCCTCGCATTCGGGAGGTCGGCGGTTCGAATCCCCGTCCGGGCATCCAGATTTGGGTTTTACCATGGTTTCCCAAATCATCCAGGCAAATGCCGGGATGCTTCCTTCAAAGGCCATGGCCGAATTCCTTCCCATTCATTGCCCCATCCTTGCCCCCAATCCTTTCCCGTCTCTAAAGACCTCGATGTTAAAAAGAGACGTAAAAGCAGCTAAAAAAATGTATTTATATTTGTCATAATAATATATAAAACTATGTAACTGTACATGCTTAACCATTATTGATTTATTTTTTACTGTTATTTCGAAACTTTTATATTATGTTTTGGAATCACTATAATATACATCAGTTTGTATTTTGGTTCTTCTAAGTGTATTAGGACTATTTAAATTGTTGTTCTTAAGTGTTAGATTTTGCCTAATTCAAAATAAATATTATATATAACCTGTAAGTGAAAGCATTTTTAAGTAGTTAGTCACTAAATCACTTTAATTTTCTTACCTGAGAGAATATTTTGCTCTTCATTGGACGTGCTGAGAGGAAATCATATTATTTTGTATTGATAGAGAGAGCAAATATTTATTTGATATAGGAGTGTCCATCAAATCATTGTGTTTTGTTGTATTAAGGTTCCACATGGCTTTTAAGAATATATTACACTATACTGTTGTGATGAATGAAACATCACTGTAAATATTTAATCTCTGTTGTGGTTATAAACATAATCTGTTCATAATACTGACAGAATTATTAAGTATATTCTGTGCCATGTTACATAAATCTACTGCTAGATTTGTTTGTGCAATATAATCATTGCTCAAGAAGTATAGAAAATTAATTTTTTTAGTATAGTTGAGTCCCTTGTGAAGCATCCTATTTCAATTAAATATTCTTTTCTTGTCTGTATCAAGTTCTACTTTTGATAACTGAATCTATCTTTATTCAAATTTGATTGCTCTTTATAATTGCAAAACTTTTTCACCATTCTTAATTGTATATATGAATTCAGAATAGTTGTTAGTAGCCCATTTATTGATCACATAAGTGTTTTATATATAGCATTACAAATATCCTTCAAGTAAAGCATCAGATTTCAGTGAACTCGTTTATTTTTTTCTAGTTTGGAGATAGTTGTTTTCCCTAGTGATTCTTACTTATCGATATACCATCCAAGTCTAAATATATATAGTAAATTTTAAAGACACATTCAGTGTATTTAAATTTTCCTGAGAATTTCCTTTTGAGATTCAGGATGCAACTTGGATCCTTATTTTCACTGTCTCTTCACAGTAGTCATCTTGTGCTTCTATACACCAATGCTAACTATTTTTCCATGTTTAAAAGTACCCATGGATTTCCGGTGGTGTTTGAGGGGTGCAGCTTGGATCTCATTTCTAGGCCCTTCATCCATTGGCGTGACTGCAGCCCATCCTGGTTTCGAGTCAAGAAAGATAGTTGTGATGTGCATTATTCATACACTCTCAGCTCTGCTGCGATTTATGGTCAAATAGAAAGCTCCAGTGCGCTCCAGAATTTTAATATTGTTGTGTGCTGTTTCTTCAGAAGACAAATGAAGTGAATTTTGGGTTCATCCTTTCATTTACAAAAATTAGACACATTCACCATCTTTTTGCTATCTCGAGAATTAAAATAAGAAGAGGAGTTGGAAGGTTATTATAGAATGTCAAGGGAACTGCTCAGGCAGCTATCTGCGTACTTCCTCGCAGAATAAGAAAAAAGAGAACAACAAGAGGAAATGTATCTCAGAGGAAGAAAGGCTAATGATTCATTTAGGGTAAGACAATTTGTAATTATTACACAGAACTTTGATTTGAATATTAATTTAGTTCATATATAGCAAAAATTTATGGGAAATGCCTGAGGTTGTTGGTGTAAATGGGGAAAAAATGAAGTATGAAATGGACTCAAAATCATTATGTAACAGTTGCTGTTATAAAACATAATAATTTATTTTGCCAAATGTATGAATAAAATCAAACAAACAGTAATAGGGAGTGGTGGAAATACAGAAGGAGTTGGGTTCCAGGCCCTCCACCAGGTGCAGTCATTAGATGTGACAGTGATGACAGCTCTGCTGATATGCCACTCCCTTCTGAAATACAGCTCACCTGTTATAAAGGAGAGAAGTTTCAAATATTATAGATACCTATAACTCAAAAAAAATTATGTGTTGAATTGTATTGTAATGTATTCATCGTGAGAGTTGTGTGCGTGCTGCACAACTACATTAGGAGACCGAAGGAAAAGTATAAACATTAAGTAATTTCAACAATGATCATCATGAATTTGGCCCTCTATTCTCAGTGCACGAGTATTAAGCTGCTCGTTTTAATGACATTTTAAAAGAACAGGAGCTGTAAAACAAATTTCTCAATATTTAGTAACACCAAAAGTGGTGCTTTATAGCAAATGGAAATATTGTCTTAATTGTAGGTAACAAAAGATAACATTTACGTAGGAGCTAATTCATAGATCTTCCTTCTGATAAAGACAATTTTAGCTAATTGAAATTGTGGGTATATAAAAATTGTTAAAAAAAGCTACACATTACAAAGGGCTGCTTTTTTACTGAAATAATTTGCAGTATTGTAATTTGGAACAATATTTACTGATGGTAATGAGCATTATATAGTGTAGCCAGACATATAATTGATACAATATTTAATATTATTATGTGTAATGTACTTACCACTTGTATCAACTACTTTAGCTGCAACTTCTCATGTCTTATCCAAAGGGATCTCGTTTGAATAATCTCGAAAGTATAGTTATATATAAACTGTACCTTTTCTGCTGCTTTCACCAGTTTAATACAAAACACCTGATTGCAGTTAGACATAGTTTTAACTGGACTGATGACTGAATCATTACGCTCTAGTCACACAAGCGTTGGCGCGCAACTGATAGAACAGTCGTGTCGCTCAGGAGTTGAACTGAGGTCGCGTTGCAGTTGCACTGTGGACGCAAACTGTGTCACAGGCAAAGATCCTACTAGGAAGCTACTCTTGTCCAACTGTCGTGCACATTTTTTTAGTTATATCGCAGTCGCATTGCACCAGTGGATGAAGGGATTTATTACGCTACCCTTCAACTGTAATTTTATGTTAGAGAAGAAGTAAAATTGCGTGGAACAGGTCTTGGGTGGGTTAGATTTGTGCTAATGCGGCCTTTATAGCAAGATGGACGTGTGCAGGCGCGGTGACATAACCAGTCCTTTTTAATCCATATAATACGTTTAGGCTGCCCAAAAACATTGGAGATTAACCAAAATTTAAATTCAACGTTAGCCTACATGTCACCTAGTACTTGCCTATAGTTCAACAGATATTTAAATAAAACAAAGCTGTAAGTAAGATAGTTTTATTGTAATCAAAAAGTAAATAACATCAGTATCAGTATTGGAGAAAAATCTGAGGTCGACAGTAAAATCAAATCTGAAATGTGTTTCGCAATTAACGAAGTACGGTTTTTTTTTCTCATATAGCTGAGTGTTGAAAAAGAGAGAGAGAGAGAGATAAAAAAGAGAAAAATCCCCTCTTTTACAGACATATGTTAGCAAAATGTGCTTAACACTTGCAACGCAAAATCACCCATTTTCTGAAGCTGCTGTGCTTTGTGAAGAACCTGTTTCAGTAAATATCTGTTGCAAGCATGTGTGATTTTGGATTTCGGTAATTTCTCTCTGTATATTAGCAGGATATCCCATCATTCCGTTAAAGATAACTGATAACGAGTTCATTAAAACGAAGCTTTACTTTGTCTGAACAAAAATTCTGAATTTTGACCCTCGTGCAACGATTGTTTTCGTGATTGGTATTTTGAAATCTCAAGTGAATTGTTTTCTAATTTTTCTCTAATATCTACGAGCATGTGAGAATTTTGCTAAGAAAATGGTTAGTTTTGCTTTCAATCCTGGGACCAAATTAAACATCATGGGCTTCGAATAATACTTTTCCATCAGCATTACATTAGTATGTTGAGATTATCTCAAAAAACTAATCTCAGTGAGATACTTTGTAATATCTACTAAAAAAGTAAGATCACATGTTAATTTTTAAGAAGCTCTCTCTCAACAGGCATTGTCTGTTTTGATTTTAAGAAATTCCAAGCCACTGGATAGCACAATACAGACTTAATTTCCCATAGTCATTTATTTTGTCCTCAAATAAAACCCTGAATTTCTTCGATGAATTGCTCTGGCCTTAATATAATTAGTGCAGCGTACTACAGGATGAATAACATCATCGAACTTCATATGTCTGGTACACAGAGCTTCCTCATATATTACACAATGATATGGAAACAATGGTCGGCTTAATTTTTTTTGTAACAAGGCCACACAGCCATTGGTTTAACACGTCATTGCGATTGCTGAATCAGAGCAAACAGAATTTAGTTTCCCAAACACGTTCCTTACGATTCATAAATATGTCCTTCCCTGTACGTGTAGTTTGAAACGTAAAGTTTCAATAAATCTTAAAATGCGTTGAAAGTTTCATCACAACACCTCATTCAATCTATTGAAATGTTTGCTGTCACATTAAAAATATAATATAATAAAATTCTATATGGATATCAGTTTAATTCACATAATTTATATCAGTTACATTTGTGTGTATAATTATTGCATTTATCAATTAAATGCAGGAAAAAAATGATTAGGAAATGTTACTGAAAAGAAGTGAAGTCCACATTCGGAGCTGACAATGATGCAAAATAAATATAAGGAGCCATTTTTTAATCTTCTCAACCACAGAAGGAAGCCGACATACGACTAAAAGTCGTCTGGAGTGGAAGCATTTCTTCACATAGACTTCCTGCTACGACAAGACGTCATCGCATCTAGAGGCGACTGCTGAACGGCGCGATCACGTCGTCGTATCGAAGTCATTCTGTGTGAAAAGTCTCATACACCTCCTCACCTCAGTAATGGAATGTGGTTGTACTACTTTTTATTTGAAGAGAAAACTCGTTGCTTGTGGAAGGCGCCTTACGTCAGAGACACAGCTCACCGACGGAGAACTCGACTGTCGTAATTGTTATTGTCTTCAGTTTTTTTCCAATCTGTTGGGACCTGAGGAGTTGATTATGGCAATTTTCATTTTAAATAAATACAAAATGTGTGTTCATCCAATACATCCTAAGAGGTTTAGAAAGTGGGGCATTTTATGCTTCTTTAATGAAATTTTAGCGGATGATAGAAAGTTCAATTATTTCCGTGTGTCACAATCGACATTCCTGGAACTGCATGAAAATACCAGGGCACCAAAACGTGAAACTGTATCCCAGGGATTGATTGTAACCACTAAGTTGTTTCGCTAGTATATAATTTATTATGACGTCAAAAATTTAAAATAAATGTGCATGAATATACAACATTAGCACACTGCGTTTAAAACATTCACTGCTCACAAATGAGGGCAGACGTCTGCATCTGGCAGGTCCTTGAATTTCGGCGCCGTCAAAGAAAATATGTCATCCCAGCCCCTTCGTTTTCTATTTTATTTCAATACTCCACTGCTTGAACGTACCACGGAGTTGGTCTTTACTGAATCAACTCAATAGAGTATTCACAGTCAGAGCATTTGATAGTTTCAATCTTAAATCAAGAGCCAGTGGTGTTTCGCGTGAACTCTCTAGTACTGATTATTGAATAAGTCGCCGAGACACAAGGTGGTGTAAGTGGTGCTGCCACCTGGACTCTATTATAGAGTACTGTTCGCCATTTCCCGTGGAAATACTCCATAATCCAAGAAAGTAATAGAGTGTGTTAAAATGTTCTTAAAGACAATCATTATTACAAAAAAATAGTGTGCGAACTGTACCTTTGGTTTTGTGTGTCATTCGGGAGCTTTCGACTGAATACATCATGTGCAATGTACAAATAATAATACTAATACTATTGGACACCCGACTGTGGCCGAATATGACCGACTAATCTCAAGACAGGAGATGGCATTGTCAACCTATTCGTTCGAATTCGGTCGAATGACCCACAAAACACAAAGTTATGTTCGAATATTAATTTTGTTACGTCAACCAGTGAAGTGAGAATGTGTGTTTACAAAAGAGTAGATTAAAGTATCTTGTTTTCTGGACTCTACCACTGGACCACTAATTTTATTTGTGTGCTGTGTCGTGTATATATACCTAAATCCAATCAATTTGAACATTATGTGTGTGTTATTGAACTTTAAATCTGAATAAACTTCAAATTGCTATGGGCCGAAAAAATACTGCCAATTGAATTGTATGGAAAACTTGTAGATAAAAAAAAAGTATTACCGATTTGCAAGCTTCTAAAGAATGGCAGAATATATTCAATAAAAAGGAAGGATTTGCAAATACATATAAAAAAATTTCTTTTCTTTTATCTTTACATACCACTTTTGTATTCACTGAGGGGTTTTTGCTGTCGCAGATGTGAAGTGGAGAGATGAATGGAATAAATCCTCGCTCAGCTTTATTAAGTAAGAGCTCATTGTATATTCTAATTTAAACATATACTGTACAGACACAGTGTAAGTATTTAGGAAGGATAAGATTTTTAAATGTATCAAAAAGCGATGAAAATATGTGTTCAAACATTAAAATAAACGTACTCTTTTTCTATACAGTGTATTCGGAAAACACAAATATACTTTTATAGTTCTCTAGCTGTAGGGACAGATGGAAGAGAAAAGCAGCCGCTCCGGATGGACGCTTCATGTTGCGGCGGTGTCAATGACAGGACATCGAGTTTTCCGTTCGACTTGGGTATTCACTGCAGTCCAACAACCTTCACTGTTGGCACTCGGGTTTGGGGCTGGCTACCTTCTTTTGGAAGTGTCTGTTAATTAAATTTCACTTGCGATACCTTGTTTAGTATGACTTATTTATTCCATCTGCAGGGAAGGGAGGAAGAGTTGAACAGGTGGGAAATGTATCGTTACTGTGAGGATTGGCAACACTGTTTTGATCTTACACAAAGTATTTACGCTGCAGATTTAGAGTTCAGTTGTATGAGAGAAGTAAGGGAGTTAGCGTTACAAAACTTTGGTCAGACCATTGCTCGAATATGGTAGTGTAGTATGGGACCCTCATTCTACGTATCAAATACAGGAGTTGGAGCAGGGTGCAAAAAAGGGGCTGCGAGAATTGTTTCTGGAAATTATCGCAGAATTCAATCAGTGACGGATATGATAAAGGCAGCTGAAATGGGATTCATTGCAAGACAGGAGGAGGATGAGGAGGGTCATGGCAGTGTACACGGCGTATACTGGCGATGAGGCATGGAAAGAAATTGGAATAGGTATGAAAAGTAGTGCATGGAAGGGAAAAGATTTCCATGACCACAAGCTGGCACTCGATTTCAGGAACAAGGTTGTGGGAAGATTCTCTTTTTTAGGTAAGGGTGTCAGGGATTGGAATAAGTTACCAAGAGAAATGATGAATAATTTACCGAAAACGTTGAAAGAATTTAAAGATAAAATTTGTAGAGGGCAAATGTAGGTGGCTGCAGGATAGGGGGAAGATGGGGGTGTAGGGAAATTGCCATCCGGAGTCTGTGCTGCATTGCAATTAAATTAAATGTGTTTCATGTATTCTCACTGAAGTGATTATCACCAATTTATCCTTGCATCGTGAATTCTGGAATGGGTTATAATACTTCACGCTGTGAGACAAGGAGAGCCCTTTCTGTTTCGTTTGCTGATGACTCGTTGCTCGCTCACGGAGCCTTGCTGTTCTTCTGCCTTATCACAACAGCCTGAATAAACTGCAGAAAATGTTGTTCATTTAGCATATTTCTTCCAGTAAATTTTGCGTTCCCAATTTAAAACAAGTTAAATATCTAGTTCCTTCTTTTGTATAATATTTGTATTTATGGAGAATTTTGTAAGGATTCTAATAATCCATCAATGTAAACAGCAGGTGAAGTCGGAATTAATTAAAACTGCAAAGTGAATCAACGCTCATTTTCCGTCTTCAAGAAGTTAATTTTAACATTCGCTTCCTTATATGTAATCGTATGTTTTCCGGTGAATCTGATGTTTGAAAATCTCTCGGTCATGCGGCCGGATCGTGGATGAACTGCGTCTACAAGGAACACATTGGCTAAGGAGTAACCTCATAAACAAAGATAACGGGTTCCTTCTAAGCCAAGCTTGGAACCCAGCACTGAAGCGGCTCTGCAAACAACTGAGACGACGGAGATGGTATGCAGACTGAAGATCACTGCTCGACGTGTCGGAGTGTACCACCATCGCTATCGGAGCGCCGCGGTGGGAGTCAGTGCCGGCGCTAGGATTCTCGGACCCCGGGTAAGTGTTCTTGGGCCCCTCACCCCAATAATTTTTGTTACTTTAAACTTTGTTTTTTTTTTTTGATAGTCAGAAAATTTTAATCCAAAAAATCAAATAACATTTTTTTAATATCTATTTAAGCTAGACATCCTGGTCGGAGGGCCCAGTTCAGGGGCCCGGACCCGGGGTATTCTTGCCCCGCTTACCCCTCCCTAACGCCGGCCTTGGCGGGAGTGGAGGGGATTGGTCGAAGGGTGTAAATACCGGACCTCGCAGGTCCACGCCCATCAGTCGCATCCTGGAGTGCTCTCCTCACGACGGCCAACGGACGCAACCTGAAGACGATGGCACGTTACGCCGTCGAAAATTCTCTCATCCACGACCATCAATTGATCCGGCCGCATGCCCGAGAGATCTTCAAGCTTTCACTTCCTCGTTTTTATGCGATAATTGTAGTTGAATTTTTTTTGTATCCTCACCACGCATATAGAATTTGGTATGTGATTGAATTTTTCCTCTCACTTTCGGGTATTACCATTTATCTCAGCTTGTACTTCCGTCTCCGCCTCTGCTTTCATCCCTTGGAGGTCTTCCAAGCAGTCACATGGCCCCGTCACATTCACTGAAGCATAGCTTCCACAGACACGGAGGACGTCAGGCGGAAGAGTCGCTGACTGGAGCTTTCCCTGGCCTCACATACGGGAGAAAGCGGGTTCGATATCCCCCTTCAGTCATCCATAATTTGGTTTCCGAGGCTTCCCGAAACCACTCAATTTCGGGATGTTTCTTTCAGTAGGCCGTGGCCGAATTCGTTCCTATTCCTTGCCTCTAGTGAATACGATGTCAACTAGGTATAAAGCCATAAGCAATAATAATATTCAACCAGAACCATAGTTGTTAGGGAACAATAGTTTCACATTTAGCATCGCTGACTACGATATTGTCAAATAAAAGCCTGTTGTTCTTGTGTCAGTTAGTCCCAAATCGAGAATTATATGCCTGAGAAACTGCATTGAAATTTTTTATTTGTCAAAAAGAAAAGTATTGACGCCTCATTCGTTTTGAGTCATTAAAAATTAATTGTGCCCACTATAGTAGATCCTTGTATTTGCATTTTTAGCACTACGCGGAAACATAACTTCATCTAACAGGGCAACATTGTCATTATTGCGAATTTATTGGCGGAACTTACGACATGTCTGCCGAACATCAGTATCAAGTTTCATAACATGATAGCGACAACAGCGGCGAGTTTCGCAATCTATTCAAACCGCTGTCACGTCTCTGACTAAATTTGTAAAGCTATACTCTTAAATACATAGCTTCTGAGAACTCATTCAGATAATACCAAACATTTAAATATAACTTAGCGCCAACAGAAAGCACACATAAAACCACAAAACACGACCACATTCTAATACCATTACTTTTATGCCGCTGTGTAGAACTATAAGTTCCATTAAAATTCGAGATCTGTGGCAACTACTGATACAGTGACGTCACTAATAGACGTGACAAAAGGAAAGTGCAAGCATCATGCCCTGAGTGGCAGGCTGCAGTATAACATCAATTTATGCGCAAAATAAACAGTAAGTGGAATATCAGTCGAGTCAACACTGGCACTGCCTGCCCATCTCTCGAAGCATTCTGACCACATTTGTACCTTAATATCTTCGGTCTGTATGATGCTATATGTCTCATGTTTCTGTTATGCATAGATATCGACATAATTGGAAAAAAAGCTCAATATTATATTTTCCCTGATCTTAGTTCATATCCAAACTTCACCGATCATGTCGCACGCTCACTCAATCATTGTGTGAAGATCGTCACAATTCTGAAATAATTCTTTTTTTTTCCTTATGGCTTTACACCTCGTCAACGTCGAGGTCATTATAGGCGGGCAGGATGCGAGTGGAAACAAGGAACGAGAAGGAATTCGGAAATGGCCTTTTGAAGGAAGCATCCCAGCATTCGCCTGGATTTTAGGAAACCAGTACAAAAACAAAATCTGGATACCTGGCCGGGGATATCGAACCGACGTCCTCCCTAATGCGAGGCCAGACCGTTAACGTTCAGCCACCACAATAGGTGGCAGTAAATTTCTTTTGTTTCAAGAACTAAAAAGATAGGTTTAATGATTGAGGGATATTTCAATTCAATAAGTTTGGCGTTGTTTATTATCGCTATAGAAAGTAACATTGAGTTTTTCAGTTGAGCTGGATATAGTTATTTTGTGTGAAACAATAAATGCAGGAGGCGAGGTTATAGTATTTAAGATAGGTGCGTGTTGCAATGCAGCTGTTTGAAACTATTTTGGGGAGAAATATATAGGGACTCTTTAGGGAACACTTTAGAAGCGTTCACGCAAAATACTTAGAATATTTTTTAACCTTGTAGTTGAGAAAACAACTGAATAAATTCCAAAGTGATGTTATAAAAATTTTGGTTTATCGTGCGGTAGAATCTTCTGATATATTTTATTTGAATTTGAATGTCAGCCAGTGTGCTTATTTCAAAATGAAACGATAGTTTCAAATATAAGATTCTGAAAATATTATGAACAAATATGTTTGGATTTGGAAACACTTTCTATTTTTTGTTGGTATTTTTTGTGTTCCAATAAGCTGAGGTTGCCTGGAGTTAGCTGAATGTGTGAGACTGACTGCACATCACGGACTGTAAGCACTTAAGACGAATTGCAGATAATGAAGGAGAAGACTGTTACAAGATTATCATTGGAATAGAAAACAGTCTTACAGTGCCATAAAATAAAATAAAAAGTTACGTGCTGTTCCTTGATTTAAAACTGCCCTATTTGTGGCAATGTAGATTGCTATGCCCATACAGGTTAGATACTTAACACGCATGTCGTACAAAGTTTATATACATAAAACTGAAGGCTAATTGAGTTGCTGTTCTTCGAAAAATAAGCAAAATTTCACATTTTTCCTAAAAGCTACTTTGACATGGAACACCTTTATATATATGTATGTATTTCTGCTATGAAATAGTTACATACATGTATTAAAATTGTGTTTTATTACTGATGGTCAATTCAATAATCATATGGCACTGTGGGTCGGTGATGCGCCCCTTGTCTTCACTATCTATTATAACCACAGATTCTTTGTTGACTTCCAACGGACAGCGTAGCCCTTGGAGGTCACAGAAGAATGGTCTACCCTAAGGAAGTGTGCTAGCCCCACTATTGTTTAACATATATACCAATGATCAGCCTATACCACCCAAATGCAGGAGTTTCCGAGTATGCTGATGATCTTGCTCTAGTCTCACAGAGCAAAGACTTTGAATCAGTGGAGATCACCCTTACCAAAGCTCTGGAAGATTTGTCAAGGTATTATAGCACGAACCAGCTTAAACCAAATCCTATAAAGACACAAGTATGTGCTTTTCATTTAAGGAATAAAGAAGCAGCTCGTAGGTTAAAGGTAACATGGTCGGGGGTCGAACTACAACACTGTGACACTCCAAAATATCTAGGAGTGACCCGTTGACAGATCACTTACATTCAGGAAACATTGCATGAACTCCAAGCTGAAAGTTTCCAGTAGGAACAATCTCATAAGAAAACTGGCTGGATCGCAGTGGGGCAGCCAACATGAAACAGTTCGAACTTCTGCCTTAGCACTTTGTTATTTGGCTGCAGAGTATGCCTGTCCTCTATGGCACAGTTCAACTCATGCCAAACAAGTAGACATTGCACTTAATGACACGTGTAGAATGATAACAGGCTGCTTAAAACCAACTCCAGTCGAATGGCTCCACCATCTCGCAGGAATAGCACCACCTTCTGTTCGAAGGGAAATAGCAGTGAATAAGGAAAGGAGGAAAGTAAACCATGAAAAATCTCATCCACTATATGGCCATATCCCTCACAGGCAAAGACTTAAGTCCAGGAAAAGATTCCTAAGAATATCTCAGGAACCTACAACGACAACTGAAGAAGCCAGGTTACAACTATGGGAAGCTAAGGCTCCCCTTCCAGGATGGCTGGGAAATAGTGTCTGAATCTTTGCCACCTGCTTATGACAAGGGATGGTTGACGTGGAAGTCTTTGAATAGGCTGAAGATCAGGAGTTGGCAGATGCAAAGTGAACTTAGCAAGATGGGGCTATGCTGAGATCAATGATATCAAGTGCGACTGTGGGGAAGACCAGACTGTCCAGCACATACTCCAGTGTCGACTGTGTCCAGCATCCTGCTCGGCAGCTAATCTGTATGAGGCCTCAGAAAATGCACTGGAAGTGGCCAAGTTCTGGTCCAGTATAATTTGAATGATTGTGATTGTGTAAATGTATGTTTCTGATACGAAATAATAATAATAACAACCAGTTAATCTTACCAGGTGTACGGAATCTCACTTTTGTGTATTTAGACACTTTTTTTATTAATTCTCTTGTTCTTCCAAATCATTGTCTGAGGGGAATATGTTGAGGAAGGCGTTTCTTGTACCTGGTGTCTTTCCTGCTTTAAGGAAGAGTACTACAAGGTATTTCATTAATCCTAATGAAGGAGCTGTTATGTTATGAAGTAAGTGACATACTTGAGATTCAGCTCTCTGTTTAGTTGGCTGTAGCGTATAAAGAATGACCCTTCATGGATAAACTAAACGTTTTGTTCAGGTATATTCTTATTCCATGTAATTTGCTATGGCTTGCATATCCTCAAATGGCTGGCAGAAGAGGGTGAAGAGAGCCATAAAAGTATACAATCAGTATATTGGTGATGAGGCACAGACAGATATTGGAATAAGAATTAGGGTAGGGGAAAAGATGACCAGGACCACAAGTTGGTAATCATTTTCAAGCAAAAGAGTATGGAAAGATTTTCTTCTGTAGCTTAAGGGTAAGGGATTGCCTTAAATTATCAAGAGAACTAATGAATAAATTACAAAAAAAGCTAAAAGAATTTAAAGTTGAAATTAGTAGTGCAAAAGAAAATGGGAAGAGTATAGGGGAAAAATAAGTGAGTAGGGAAATTGCCACTAGAGCAAGCACTCCATCCAATTAAATTAATTTTTAGTAAAGGTAGTGAGATTAATAAACAGAACTATCTTTTCAAAGATGAGTTCACTGGATACAACATTTGTAGTCTATTGTAGCCTTGGTTTATTGTATTATTAATGTATACAATCTAAATTAACTGCAGACCAACTCTGAGGTGTCTCACTGGTTGGTCATTTGGATTCTATGGTATGTTGTTTCACATGATGTCTTACTGCAGGTTCTTCTATGGTCACCTTAATGTAAATATTTTTGACTGACATTCGCCATAGTTTAAAGGTATACTCAATTGATTAATTGTGTTATATGTTGTATATTGCAGTAGAAGTATTTGGCTGCATTGGTATATGTGTATGAGTGTATTGAACAAAATGGTCCCTTTTATAGACCACATTGGAAATCCTACTGTTATTTTCATGAAATGTATATTTTTCTGTTCATTCTTGAGCAGAATGATTGTTACCACAAAAAAAAACTTTCTATAGTTCTAAACAGCCATTTAATATATTTTTGTATCAATGGGTTATTCAGCTGTTCGCTCCAATATTGTTATCAGCAGTGATATACCCTGTGCCTGATAAAGCATGGTGAGAAATCACTCTGATGTTTGGTTGGAGTAAACAAGAAATTCTAATATGACACATCAGAAAATCCATGATAACATTATTTGCTTGTGTGATAGAAGGAGTTATTACCTAGATTTATCACATACTATAATGTACACAGAAAAAACTGATTACTATCATAAAAATAAAGTTATATTAATTAAGTGATTAACATTTAAGGATCATTATGAAACACTGCTGTGATCGAGATAAATACATTTTGAGCAAGTGAAGAAACATTCTTTTGTATTCACAGTTAGAGGCTAATTGGTGAAATATCTTTAAGTTATTGTTCACATTCAAAAGTTAAATTTGGATATCTTTCTATCTTTTCTTCGTGGCGCAAGAAACAAATTATATTCTGTTTCACGCCGAAAAAGGGCTCACCTGGTTAGGTTTTCATAATTTTTTCAGTATAGGTAGTCCAGAAAAAGTTTGGAGTTTATTTCAAAAAGTAATAGTACAGAAGTTGTTAAAAACACTTGAAATTAACTGCTGCATTCTAGTAAAATGATGTCATAGCTGCCCTCTAATCAGAACATAAATGTACTGTGAGTGTTTGCAGTAGGGCAGAATTGAATAAAATTGAAACTATTGATATAAAGCAAATTACACACCAAACTGGTTTCAAAAGAAACCTTCCTCAAGTCTGTATGGTTTTAGAAATTTGAAATATATATATATTATTTTAGCCCCTGTAAAACTTTAAACAAACAATAAAACCTGTTCCACCTGTCGATATCTTAATTTCTATTTAAGTAGAGTGCCCTTCACTGCTGTAGCATTGATACAGAAACTTCGGTTCTAAATATACTGTTGTCTAATTCACAATCAATGGCTTAAATGCAGGGGCATTTGTCTAGCAAGAGAATCATGTTTATCTACTTCCACAGCAAGCTTGTAGCAAATGTCATAAATAACAACATGTGAATCCAGAAAATAGAATATCTTTCAGTAAATACTTTCTGTTGACCATGATGTCAAAGTAAACATACAGGAAACGTTTCAGCTGTCTGGTTGTTATTATCATTTTACTCAGAATCCAAAGAAAATTAGAATTTTTTATATGTCAATAAATTTGTGTCAAATATGCCTCAATAGCTTGTGAGCTACTTCTCATGAGGTGATGAATAGATATCGGTAAGACGTAGATTAAACAATGTGATCAGTCATCACGTCCAGCTCATATTTTCTTTTTTCAATGTAGACTAGATTTAGAGACGTGCCATCAACAGACAGACACTACAGACGGGAAGTGAGTGATTTTAGAATCACAACTGCATCTCAGACGCCGCACTTATCCTCCTGTATTGCATTTGTCGCAAATAAAGCACTAACGCATTAGGAGCTATTTCTAAAGCTCAGAGAAATCATCGGCGAATAATGTTTGAAGTTTTACACGAAGTTGCTTATAGAAAAATATTTTTCTTCTGGAATAATCCCCAAAAAATATCTTATACAGCCTGACTCTGTGTGTTACATGTGACGTATTGAAATTTGATTTTCCATAATCTTAAAAGATGTCTGCTATATTAACTCGATTGTCCCACCTCTAATGAATGACCTTGACGTCAATGAGGTAAAAAAAAAACACACACAGCTGTCCTCTTTCAAATATACAGTTTTTTCAAATCCTTAATATGTTCAGAATAACCTAAGAATGTAGGATTTATGCTCAAATGGTAGCTAAAATAAACAAGAAGCGTAGGTACGGATAGATATTATGGTACTGATATATTTACTATTCCAATAAAAGAAACAGCAGAATAAAAAAAAAAGACGAGACCATGTGATAGGGCGTGGTTAGCACAGAGGACGGTATGCAATATCACACGGACAGAAACAGCTGACGAGTGAGACTAAACTATCTGGTGAGCAGTTGACTGTTGCGCTGTGTGAACAAAATACGCCAAGAAATATGGAGAATATTGATTGCCGACAGTTGCATACTTGATATACTAATCTGCCTGTTAAAAACTTTGTAATTACATTGAACTTTGTTGAGAGACTAAAGCTGGCGGACAAAATTTTGACCTCAGAGCTTAATAAATATTGCAGAATGTTTCCTTTCATCCAGTAAATACATTTCAATAATTATGTATGGGAGGTAGGGATAAGAGAATATCAACTTTAATCAGAGTAATGTTTTATTCTGAGTATTATTGTAATGAATTATTGCTTCACTTGTGTAAGCTCTTCCTTGTTTGAGTGATTGTTTTCTTCGCTCTGTTTGCCTATGTTCTCCTCAAACATGAATGTCTTTAAAGTAATTCAAAGCAATATTTGGCACATGTATTTTATAAAATTCTGTTGATAGTGTCACCAGACATACTTCCAAAAATCACAAAATTATCTACATGATTCTCATTGCCATTAGCACTTTCAAAATGTCTCATATATTTGAACATTATCAACACATCCCTTTGAAGTCAACTCATACACTTTTATCATTCAACTGGTACTGCAAAAAAAAAAAAAAAAAAAAAAAAAAAAAAAAAAAAAAAAAAAAAATTAAAATAAATTTTACTAGTTGAAATTAAGAAAAAAGTGATTCATAGAACAGAAAAAACAACTGTGCACAATTTCTAAAACCACTGAATCCAAGAGTCTCATATTTACTGTTTGAGGTCACCAACAAATTTATTACAATAATCACCAAATGAAATACTCATGCAAATGCTATTTGCAAACAATGGGTGTGTGCCGTGGCCAGCAATGCCCATTCGTGTAGATTTGACTGCCACCATAAGTAAGTTTCAACTACCTTCCAAACTGAGCACAAGGACAATGTAAAATTAAATGTGTTAGTCGAACACACGTATCTCTATTTATAAGAGAGATTTGAGACACAGAACAAAACAACTAACTTACTATTATAAGCCAAAACACTTCAATTTGTGGTTTCCATTAGTTAGTCAATGGAAAATTGGTCTTTTCTAATAGTTTGGGGATAAAAATATATTTGTGTTTCAGTTTACATGCATACAGCACCATGTGAAGATGACATGTTGTTGTAGTAATTAAGAATCACTATCTTCCAAAATAAGAAGAAGTAAAATGTAACACATTATTTAAACAATGTATACTAAATCTATAATGAAAATTTGAGGTATATTAACATAATAAGGTTTAAAGCCATTAAATGAAATTTTCATGTTTGGGGTAGATAGGTAGTTAATATAAGGGAATTCACTAATGATTACTATCATTTGTGTGTAAAACTGTACCAGTGTACAAGATTTAGACTTTTTAACACTAAGCAAAGACCTTTAGAGAATTGATGATCATGAGTCAGTGAATAACAAAATCTGTAAAATTTGCATCTGAATAACTTCAATACTGAGAACATGGAAGAAACAATATTGCATATTTTTAACAAACATTTTGATATCTAGTCATAATAGAAATATGAGACCAAGCTGTCGTGGGTGAGCCTCGCAATCAGGAGGACGTGGGTTTAAATCCCCGTTTGCTCCAGATTTGGGTTTTTCACTAGTTTCAACAAATCACTCTAACCAAATGCAGGGATGCTTCCATATGCAAAAATCTACACCTGCAACTTTTTTCCCCATAAGCATGACAAGGATGTAAAAATTAGTTGCTTGAAGACAAAAAGTGTTTGTTGAATCATATCACAGTGTTAATGAATTCTGATTTTACATTCTCTTTAATATGTTCTTAACCATAAACAGTAAATAGACCACACAAGGAACCAGAAGCTTTCAAATTAGGATGGTAACATTACCAGAAGAAACATGCCAGGCCAGCAGCATTCTTCAACTCCTTTGAATCCGAGGATCAGTAAAATGGGGATAACAATTCCACAATTCAACAACTAATACCGGCCAAATTTTTTACCTATATATAAAATATTAACCAAACATACCAATTGTTATCGGCATGTAGTCTCTTAAGACTTTACAATCTGATAGAACTGAAACTTTTTAGAGTTATAGGTTAACTTTGTCTACGCCCATTTGATGTATCACTGAGTGTTTTTCCTGACTTCAGACATTACACAGTCTTACATTTGTTCCATGATGTCCAGTGGAACATAACAATGGAATTACACTCTACTATGCTGTAACAATTAAACGTAACCAACAGTTAATAGTTCTTGTAGGGCACTGTGTTTCAATAGCAGTTAACCTATTTTTGGTATAGCTAACTTTGTAAACAATTCGTAGTGTTTAATTTTTCTTAATTACAATGGAGCACATGCTTCCTTTTTTTTTTTGAACTGCTTTACGTCTCTTTTTAACATCGAGGTCTTTAGAGACGGGAAAGGATGGGGGGCAAGGAATGGGAAGGAATTCGGCCATGGCCTTTTAAAGGAAGCATCCCGGCATTTGCCTGGAGTGATTTGGGGAAAACATGGAAAACCCAAATCTGGATGCCCGGATGGGGATTCGAACCGCCGTCCTCCCGAATGCGAGGCGAGAACGCTAACCGTTACACTGCCCCGCTCGGTGCACATGCTTCAGTAACAATTTTTCTACACACCCATTCACATATTTTCCCCTTCCTGTTTTTTTATATTTAAATTCTCTGAGTGCAATTTCATAACCTGCCTAGTTTTTCCTTTTATGAATATACGTTAAATTATTTCGCCATTTTAGATAAGTTGTTCAGAACATCTCTTGGTAAATATATGTTATGGCACACCTGTGCGACTACAACGCAGTGTGTGTTCAAATCACGAGTGACACACTCATGAACGACTGGCTCGTCAGTTGCGTGTGAATGCTCGTGTGACTGGAGTCTGATGATTCAGTTTACAATCAATCATGAACTCAGTTAAATTATTAAAGGCATTTTATATTAAAATGGCAACTAAACATTCCTAAATTCTTATTATGGCAGATCACATAAAGACAAATGTCATTTAATTATAGCACACACAGTTTAATCAATAATGAAAGAAAATATAAATATATTTGATAAAAAGCACTGAATTATTGTACACATAAATATCAGTTAAAACCATACATTGGATAAAAAAATTAGATTTTTATAAGTATTTACTTCAAACTTAGCAAAAAGGAAAAGAAATAAAAACACCTGTATTAAGGCTTAACATTATATAATATTATCTGAGTAAACTGCCTTCAATTGTAAATTCTTTGAGCATTGTAAATTTCTATTACATGAAATGCAGCAGATTACTGATAGCATAAATAAACTATTACATTATCTACAATATTATACTTTTTACACACTTTGCCATAAAATTAAGAAAGTTCTATTTTACTAAGTAAATAGTTTTCAACAGATCTTAAAACTAAATTTTCCATCACCTAGATGGATTCTTTAATGCACCAAATGTTACAAGATAGGGTGCTTAAATCTTAACAAAATTTAAAATGGAATTTCTGCTAATAGACACAGATGTTACCATATAGTTACCTCACTACTGTAATAAAACCCGCTGGACAGGAAAGTGTGATGTGCTAGACTGCTCCAAATATCGACTGATTCGCCTACTTTGCCATCTTTGAGTGCATTGGGGATGCAAACCTTCCGAGCATAGTTAAGATTAGCCCAAAATTAGTGTGGTTTCATGAAAGGAAAAGGGGTGATTGGTGCTATTCACGCCACACATCTTTTAACAGAAAGACACCTTGAAAAGAGAAAAGCATTGTACATAGAATTTTGTAGGTCTTAAAAAGGTTTTCAATAGGGTTCCTAGAGATCTAATCTGTTACTCACTGAGACGGTATGGGGAACCAGAGGTATAAATCAAATGGAAATAGCTACTACTTCATATTGTCACCAGTTATAGCTGATGTGCTGTACAAGTTCTGACTCTTTTCTACCCCACACTCCTGTTTATCTTCTGTCTTGACACCATTGCCCGAGAACTGTTCACTACACACTCCAAGATATTACTCCATGCTGATGATATCATGGTCACCTGCAAGTCTTGACAAGAATTTGAACAACAAATCCAACAATAGAAAACTTTACTTGATAAATACATCTTGCGCCTTAATGTCAGGAAGACCGAGGACATGGAGTGTCAGGTTCCAAGAGATGGGTCTGTTAATATCAGTAGCATTGAACTCTATTAGTCATGACTTCAAATAACTGGGAACAGAACTATGTCTGGATGGTCAGGCACTCCCAGATGTCTGAAACAGAGACAAGGCATTTGGCATAGCTCCAACCACTGAGAAAATGTGTTAAGGTCCTCTGCGATGGTACAGCCATTTAATATACAGCAACGACATATCAGTTGCAAGAACAGTACTCGACATAAGACTGGAGGAGTGAAGACCATGCGGAAGATCCAAGAAGCACTGGCTGCATACCTTATGGGAGGATATGCATCTAGTGAAGATCAACACAAATGGAAGAATCCAGAAAAGGAGACCCTGCAATATTGGATTAATGCTAAAAATAAGAGAAATGGATTTTACCACAATTTACAGGGCTAAGGGACACCATAAACAATTTTCCAAAATATTCACAACTTTAAGGCCACTAACACATAGATTATTTTATACTGTTTGATATTTCCAGTGAAAATATATTATCAGCGTGTGTGTGATAATTTTTTACTAGCATATGGCATCTCAGAGATTTATAATAAGACTATATGATTATCTGCAATATCTACAACTATATGATTATTTAACCACACAAATACTGAGCCTTGTAGTGTAGCTAGGATACAAATTATAACTTTACCAGACCCCTTGAACAAATTTCCACAATTTTACAAGCACAAAACTCTGCACCAGTATATACTCAATATTAATTTTACAGCTAGTTGGCTACTTACAATTTTTTCATCAACCTTCACAAACATGAAGCACATTATTTACATACGTTCTTTTGTGTGTTACATTTTAAAAGCTACAAAAAAAGGCTTCTCAATATTATGAATACTTATATGTACTGTTAGATAGCTAACAGTTCATAAACAATTCTTTCGAATGGTTACAAGCATGAGGTTGATATGGTTTCTTTTATGTTATGAAGCTATATAATGGTGTAAACAATTTTCTACAAACTTAAGGATACACACCTGTATGAGCTCTCTTTTATGTAATTTTGAACTTGTAAGAATCCTTAAACGACTTCACAAAGTTCACAGGAACAAAGACGCCAATTAGCATGGACTACTTTATGTGCTTTGAGGTAACCAGGTCGTGAAAATGATTTTCCACAAACTTCACAAGCATAAGGCCGCTCACCTGTATGGATCCTTTTGTGTATAATAAAGTGTGTTTTGTCAGAAAAACCTTTTCCACAAAACTCACAGGCAAAAGGCCGCTCACCAGTATGAATTCTTTTATGTCTTATAAGCTTACTATTTTCAGAAAAACCTTTTCCACAAATTTCACAAGCATAAGGCCACTCACCTGTATGGATCCTTGTGTGTCTTATGAAGTGTCTTTTGTCAGAAAAACCTTTACCACAAAATTCACAGGCATAAGGCCGCTCACAAGTATGAATTCTTTTATGTACTATAAGGCTACTATTTTCACAAAAACCTTTTCCACAAACTTCACAAGCATAAGGCTGCTCACCTGTATGAATTCTTTTATTTTCTGCAAGGTTAGAATTAGCAGTAAAACATTTTCCGCAAACTTCACAAGCATAAGGGTGCTTACATGTATGAGATCTTTTATGTATTAAAAAGTGACTATTTTCAGAAAACTTTTTACCACAAACTTCACAAGTATAAGGACGCACACCTGTATGAATTCTTTGATGTACTACTAAGTGATTAGCCCGTATAAACGTTTTCCCACAAATTTCACAAGTATAAGGCCGCTCACCTGTATGAATTCTTTTATGTCGTGCAAGGCTAGCATTAGCAGTAAAACATTTACTACAAACTTCACAAGCATAAGGCCGCTCACCTGTATGAATTCTTTTATGTATTATAAGGTGAGTATTATCAGAAAAACCTTTTGCACAAATTTCACAAGCATAAGGCCACTCACCTGTATGAATTTTTTAAGTACTACTAAGTTATGAGCCCGTATAAACGTTTTCCCACAAATTTCACAAGAATAAGGCCGCTCACCTGTATGTATTATTTTATGTAGTACTAACTGGTTAACCCGTGTAAACGTTTTCCCACAAATTTCACAAGTATAAGGCCGCTCACCTTTATGTATTCTTTTATGTACTACTAAGTTATTAGCTTGTGTAAACAGTTTTCCACAAATTTCACAAGCGTAAGGCTGATCACCTGTATGCATTCTTTTATGTTGTGAAAGGCTAGTATTATCAGTAAAATGTTTACTACAAACATTACAAGCATAAGGCCGGTTTATCATATGGATTCCTTTATGAGTTATTAGGATGTCAGAATTCATGAAAGGCTCTCCACACATTCCAGAAGTGTAAGGCTGTTGCAGATCATGAGTAGGAATGACTTCATGATACCTAGAAACAAAGGAACACTGGTAAATTTAGCATAATACCATTTCTACAGTTATAAACTAGTTATAATTAGATAATTGTGGACCAGGTTTCTAATAGTCTATATATAATATTAAAAGAACTTGCATTTATACAGTTACAGCCCCACAGCTCCAAGATACGAAGTATATCACTATTTTATAATTTTCGTGCACTTTAGCATTACTTTTCTATTCTATTATCTATAGAACATGTATGTAATTATGTCAATAATTATTTGATTTTAGCAAGCTTGGGAAAACTGTAGAATAAATATATATTTAAATACTTACTCACAGCTAAATCAATAAATTTGCTGTATATTTTTCATTAATTATGCTATATCAAAAAGTTTATATCTTTTATCACACTTTCCTACACACAAGTGATCATTTTCATATAAAATTTAAAGTAATATATATTACCAGCAACATTTTTTTATACTCACAACTAGCAGAGTACCTGGCACTGCCTAGTCTAATCAGGACTAGTGTCGCAAATTGAAAAAATATTTTTTTCAGCTTTGTGATAAAAAAACATGAAAAAAGCATAGCACCCTGGTTTTTCTTCTAAATTTGTTTTTTTTTCCCAGAAAACAATATATATGATAAATCATGGTTTTATTTACAGAACTTAAATTTTACATGTGTTTTTTAAATGTTACTGAATCAAATAATGTCTTACATAATGATTCATAAATGTATCTATACAGGTGACATTATTTTATTCATCCACTATGTCAGTACCACATTCATTAATACCAGTACTACCAACACTAGTTCGGTCGGTGTCATAGTTTTCTGTTCCTTCTTCTGTCACCTATAGATCCATAACTTCAGAAATAGTTACATTCTCTTTTGCTGAATGTTCTTGTATTGTATGCAAAATATTTTGAGATTGCAATTTTAAATTGTGAACAAAGTACACATTGTGCATAAAGACTGCGCTGATAATTCTGTAATAAGGTCTTTTAAGTTTGAAATTAAAATATTATCATACAAAATAGGAGCTTTATTTCTTGTTCAATCGTTGGTTTATGCCAAAAGTTACAA
The DNA here is from genome assembly GCA_031002005.1 of Vandiemenella viatica. Taxonomy (NCBI): domain Eukaryota; kingdom Metazoa; phylum Arthropoda; class Insecta; order Orthoptera; family Morabidae; genus Vandiemenella; species Vandiemenella viatica. The sequence goes on along the minus strand of JARYHS010011283.1, from coordinate 41,594 downwards.
GAAAGCAATTCATAATTACTTACAATTTAAAGACTCAATATCACTATATGCTGAGAGTTTAACAAGTATACAAATATAAGGAAAACACAATAAGTAATAAAAAGAGGCAAAAAACCATAGACAAAATTAAAATTCATAATCTTTTGAAAAGATCCATAGGTCTACAGATAAATCTGTAGGCCTTGCTGCACTAGTTCAAATAGCAAGAGTCAAACCAAACAATAGGGAACGGGGATTCCTTCTCGTGCAACCTAGCCTCTTTGGGAAGCCCTCATTCATAAAAGAAAACTTCAGTCAATGTTGCCAATATTTTTGTAATTTCTTTTCTACTGAACCAGAAACAATATGGTAAATTTAAAAATTAATATAAGAACTTGGTATATGCCAGTCACATGCCAGATACCGCTTCACTCTAGACATCTGGTATAACTGACACTTGGGGTTATTAACGATCAAATGTGCTAATCACTATTTATAAAAATATTTCATGATATTACACTCAGCCATATTAATATGAAAGATCAGTTGTTACCAAGGATAACGTCGCAAGGTTTTTATTTGTCTGTAGGTAACAAAAAGCCTGACCATCTATTAATTTATGTGAAGTAAAGCAGACTTTATTTCAATTTAAGGATCCACATATTTTGAATTAAAACTGAGTAATTTATTTACATTATTTTTAGGTGTTGTCATACTAACAGAATTAAAAAAATAATTTAGTAATCTGGTCAAATAAAATTCCATAGTATTTGAGAACATCATTTCAAATGATCCCAAGGCCAAGCAGATCTTTTTATTCTGATCCTGTGAAACAATAGTCAAAAATGAAATGTAATTTCATAAGTATCTGAAAGAAGCCTCTATCATACTTGGTATTAGTAAATGAATTGTGTAAAATCAACACCATAAATTTCCACTTTATGTAGAAATTGATATAAACGGTACAATCTGACTAAATCGTAACAAACAAAAATGAGAACTAAATGCCAACTGGATCAGTAATACTGTAATTACAAACTGGAATAGGGATGTAAGGGTAATCAGCCTCTTCCTACAAAACATCCTCCTTCACATGGTGCACCCTGTTTGCACAGATGAGGCTCTGGTGACTGAAATATTCGTGGTATAAGGAGTCACCCACTGCTTGCCAACGGCTTCCTCATGAAGGGCAGAAGAGTGGGAAGTGGCTCAGGCCACCCTCTTACCCTTGGAGTTTGGAACGGCCCATAAAGGCAGATAAATGAGAAATAATCGATGGCATGGGAATGCAGAAGGCAACAGGAAGCCACTAAGGAAAGCCCTAAGGATACTTCAAAGATTTGTACATAAGCCTCTTAAATTACCAATAATAATGGATTCTTTCTGGGTAAAATATTCCAGAGTCTCCAATCTGATATCCAGGTGCAGTCTACTCAGGGAGGATTCATTAGAACGGATAGAAACATTCTAAGAGTCAGAGTGTGGAATGTTAGAAATCGGAATAGGGCGGGTAGGTTAGAAAACTTAAAAAGGGAGATGGAACGACTTAAGTTAGATACCAATGGGACTAATGAGAATATCTGGAAAGATGCACAGAATTTCTGGTCTGGGAACACAGAATAATCAATACAAAAGATGTAGGTGGAGTAACTGGTGTAGAATTTGTAATGAATAAGAGAATAGGAAAATGGGTGAGTGTAGTGACAGAATTATTTTGATGAGGGTAGAAACTAGGCCTGCTCCTATCACCTAAGTACATGTGTATATGCCAATGTCACAGGAAGATGATGAAGAAATAGGGAAAATATATGCTTACATTGATGAATTAATCCAAGATATGAAATGGGAAGAAAATCTAATAAGTGAGGAAGCAGGATGTTTGAATTTTGAAAAAAAATATTAACTCGTCATTAAGAACCATGCACGAAAGATCTATATGTGGAAACACCCTGGTGATACAGGTGGTTATCGCCTAGATTATATCATGGTCAAACAGGCTCAGGAATCAAGTTCTAGACTGTAAAGCATATCCAGGAGCAGATGTAGACTCACCAGAATCTGATAGGCTAAAGTTCAAGGGAATAAAGAAGTAATAATAATGTAACAGACTAGAAGTAAACCACCTGAAACAATCTAATAGGAGGTTAAAATTTACAAAGATGGCAGATGTAGGGCTAAAAAAAAAAAAAATTTAAATGAGGATGAATGGAATGGTATGAGGAGAGAAATAATCAAAACTGGTAAAGAAACATTAGGCTTTAGAGAACAAGCCACCCGGAAACCTTGGGCCACAGAAAAACTTTGGAGTTGATGGTTCAGAGAACAAGGAACAAAAATACCCAGGATGAAGCAGGGAGAAAGAAATACAGATAATTTAGAAATGAAATAAACAGTAAATACAAAAAATCAAAGGAATCCTGCAAGAAGAAAGTAAAAAAGGAAATGGGAAATTAGATGTGGCATATAGGAAGATAAACAGAATTTTGGGGAAATAAAGAAAAGACGCATAAACATTAAATGTGCAGGTGGGAAACCTTTTAAGCACAAAAGGCAGAATAAACCAAAGGAAGATATATATAGAGAAACAGTATGATGGTGTTGATTTGAATAACAGTGCATTGGAAAAAAAGGTAATGCCAATTTTGATGATTTACACAATTTGATTGAGCTTTGAATGATTTGAAAACAAATAAGGCAGTTGGGATAGATGTGATTCCTTCAGATCTCCTGAAATCCCTAGGAGAAGAAGGGAGCGAAAGGTTATTTAAACTTATATCAAAAAAATATGAAACAGAAAAGATTCAAATTAATTTTAATAAAAGTACTGTCTTCACACTATTGAAGAGAGCACAAGCTAATAAATGTGAGAATTGCTGCACTATAAGTATGACATTCCAGGCTTCAAAGTAACTGAACAGAATAATATACAGACAAATGGAAGCAGTAGTAGAAGAGATAGTAGGTGAAGATCAGTTTGAGATTAGGTGAAACTGTGATACAAGAGAAGTGATTCTGGCCTCAAGATTAATACTTGAAGGGCAAAACAAGAAAAATAGAGATACTTTTATAATAATTATTGATTTAGAAAAAACTTTTGATAGTGTCAGGCAAGACAAGATAATAAAAATTCTGAAGCAGTCAGGTCTAAAATATAAGATACTGCTGATGTTTGGGATGACTCTAACAGCATGCACCATGAAACAGGAGTTGAAATTGTTTGAGTCGTGGGTGATGGCATGGGCAGGAACTGGATGCTTTGGGTTTCGTGTGAATGCTGTCTGTTAGTGGCTAATTATTCTTATAGAAATTGGATTTGTGATAAAAAATATATATGAAGGAAGGCAGTGGTTGTATGTTAACTGGTATATTACGTGGGAGGTTTTGCAGGTTTTGTATATTTATATGTACCATAGCCTCCAGCCATTGCTTCTATAATGAAACACAGTTTTGATCTAATATACTTTGATATCAAGTAAAGAAGATCTAAACTAAAACCTATTACTGTAAACTATAAGCATTATCTAGAAACTAAAATAGGATGGCTCAATCTTACCTTGTTTGCAAAAATGAGGAAGAAGGATGTGTGGAGTCCTGATGCAGATGAAGCCCAGTCAAATTTTTGAATATTTGTCGGCAATGCGTACAGGAATATGATGGGCAGGAAACAGCTGTGTCATGTTCAAATGCATGTTTTGTTAGAGAATTCCAAGATAAAAATACATGTGCACAAGTAGCACACACAACTTGCAATTCTCTTTCTTGCTTCAAAGTAATTTCACTGTTATGATAAGGTGTATGGGCACACAATGTTGACAGATCTATAAAAACCAGTCCACACTGTTGACAAATATACAGTGGAGTATTTACAATTGAGTCATGGCAGAACACATGTCTTATTAGCAAATCCCTTGTATTGTAAACTTCCAGACATTTAGCACACATGAACTGCTGTGGCCTCGTAGCAGATGTGTTTTCTATCGCACCTGTATCCTCTTGGTCACAACACTGAGGTAGGCTTTGATGAAATCTAATTGTCGCTCTGCATAGAGAAAAAATGAGATCCTTCACTTAGGATATCTACATACAAGCACATAATACATTAAAAACCAATATTATTTAAATTGAGTCTAGATACTTGCTGCTTACCACAGGACTGGAAAAGTGCAATAGTAGTACCGGTACATAAGGGAGGGGTGAGAAATAGAGTTGAGAATTACAGGCCAATCAGTTTGACATCAGTGGTAGGTAAATTAATGGAAAGATTGATATGCAACCACATCAGAAACATATGTGAGGAACGTAAGTGGTTTTCATGCAGGCAACATGGTTTCAGGCAAGGATATTCATGAGAAACTCAGTTGGTGGGATATATGCAAGATATTTCAGTTGAAATGGACAAGGGAGGTCAAATTGATAGTGTAGCACTAGATCTGTCTAAGGCGTTTGACAGAGTAAGCCATAAAATAGTAGTAAATAAGGTAAAAAATATTGGAGTGGATAAGAAAGTCATTTACTGGGTAGAAGAATTTTTTAAAAGGTAGAAAACAGAAATCTAGGGTAGGAAATGTAGTATCAAAAGAAGTGGAAGTAAAAATGGGTGTGCCACAGGGTAGCGTATTGGGACTATTGCTATTCATTGTTCTAATGAATAATTGTGTTGATTGTTTACTATCTGAAATTAGATTGTTTGCAGATGACATAATGCTGTATAAAAAAATCAAAATGATAGAGGATTGTAAACAGTTGCAGGGTGATCTGGACAGGATATCTAATTGGGTTGGTAACCATGGAATGAAGGTAAATACAAAGAAGAGTCAGCTTATTAGATACACAAATAAAAAACAAAAGGTTAATTATGAATATAAGGTGGGGAAAGAATTGCTTGCTGAAGACGAAATGTAAATATCTTGGAATTACTTTTGATAACAAACTTAACTGGGCAGGACACATAGGACAGGTGGTAGGAAAAGGTTTCAAAGTTCTGCACTTGTTGGAGAGAGTGATGAGGGGATGTACAAGAGAAGTCAAGGAATTTGGTTACAAAACTTTGGTCAGACCATTGCTCGAATATGGTAGTGTAGTATAGTACCCTCATTTTACGTATCAAATACAGGAGTTGGAGAGGGTGCAACAAAGGGCTGCTAGATTTGTTTCTGGAAATTATCGCAGAATGCAATCAGTGACGGATATGATAAAGGAGCTGGAATGGTATTCATTGCAAGACAGGAGGAGGATGAGGAGAGTCATGGGAGTGTACAGGACATATACTGGTGATGAGGCATGGAAAGATATTGCAATAGGTATGAAAAGTAGTGCATCGGAAGGGAAAAGATCACCATGACCACAAGCTGGCACTCGATTTCAGGCACAAGGGTGTGGGAAAATTCTCTTTTTTAGGTAAGGGTGTCAGGGATTGGAATGAGTTACCAAGAGAAATGATGAATAATTTACCGAAATCATTGAAAGAATTTAAAGATAAAATTTGTAGAGGGCAAATGTAGGTAGGTGCAGGATTGTGAGAAGATGGGTGTGTAGGGAAACTGCCACCGGAGCCTGTGCTCCATTGCAATTAAATTAAATTAAATTACAGTTCCATATACCAGATATATATTAAACTGCTACACTTTATACAGAGGAAACTAAGAAAAAAGGAAATTGCACTGAAGCTATATAAATGACAAAGCAAAGAGAAAATGACTCATTACTCAACAAAGATGATGGTCGCAATGAGTGAAAACATATATGGCAAATACAAACGTATAAAATATTTCAGTTTTCACGTAATAGAAGCTGAGTTATGTGGTTCGGGAGGTGTGCATATGCCGAAGTTTATAACATGACTACATGAATTATCGATATATCGGGATATACAAATATATATATCACAGGTGGTGATAAAACTATTAATATAACAAAAGGGTCTGGTATATTAAAACAAACAGTATATAAATAAATTAATTAACTAGTTAAATAATAATACTAATAATAATGAGTCACCCATATTGAAGTCATGAATTCTGGGCAATGCAAAGGACATTATGGAAGCAACTTTTATTCCTAACAGGGAGAAGTGAAGGCAAACATCTAGCTCTTTAAATCTGGAGCTGTTTGGCTAAGGATCGATGCCCCTGAGAGAAAAGACAAGGTCTTCCAAGAAAGTGTTTTGAAATGGGCTGATACCCTGCTTATTTTCTTATTTTTTTTTTAAAAAAAAAAGAGAAAATTGAAGAAACCAAGGAAACACATGGGAATCACATACTTCCATCAAGAAACTGATGGGAAAAACAAAAATGCACCAGGTAATAAAAGGCTAAATGATTAGGTACAAAAACATCAATTACTTGAGGGACTATGTGATATAAATACTGGGAAAAATAAACTGTTACAATAATTGAAAGAGAAAAAATGATCACATATAGATTCATAAAAAGTGTACAAGCTATGCAATGTTTCAAGTGATACGTTGCTGCTAAATGCAATGAAATTTTGCAGCATTATACCATATAATTGACAAAAGCTATTAAACTTAAACATTCCACCTTTATTGAATATAGCTTTACGCCTCATAGAAGTTGAGGTGATTAGTGGTGTGAAAGTACTGGGAGCAAGGAATGGACAAGGAATTAGGCCATAGCCAATTTAAAGGAATCAAACCAGCCTTCATCTGAGGTGATCTGGAGAAACCATGGAAAACCCAAATCTGAATGTCCGCTTAGGGATTTGAGCCTGTGTGCTCCCACATGGGAGGCCAGGGTGTCACTGCTCACCCTCCATACCTGGTGTGATTCCGCCATAGTTAAGAAAGTAAATGTTTTACCCCTCTTGGCCTTGACCACCTGTAAATTTGAGAAAAGTAAATTAATCAGTAACAAATGTATTTGCCATTAAGTGAGTTAAATATTTTTAATGATACTTCATGTGTGCCCAGAAAAATATAAAACTTTAATTTCAATATCAGACACTCGCTATGCTTATATAGAGATTTATCAGCAACAGGTAAATTATTCACCATAGAAAGATGACATATGTTAGGCAGAATAATCTACATTTAATACTATAATATGACTAGATTAGATTTTAAAGTAACATAAATTTCTACATCAGAAGCTTACTGTTAAATTACAAATACTTTACCTATCAGGAACAGGTTCTATTTTCAAATTCTCTTGCTCAGCATTTTCCAGCATATTCTGAAAAAGGAAGTAATGATAAATATAATATACAATAAACTAGGAATTCAATTTACAAAAGGAAAATCAAAAACATTAATGAAGGAAGTATAACACCAATACAGATATGAAAAGTTATTTTAAAAAAAGTTAATGACCCTTATTGTTTGGTAACATGAAACCAAACATAAATACAAGCAAACATCATGAAAAACTCAAGCCCAAAACACTTTGTAAACTTAAAGTATAGTTACTTCAGAACGTCATCTAAACATACTGGTCTAATAAAAGAAAAATAATTTCATAAATGACTACAGTAAAACTCTGAATGTCTGTTCATAAAGCCTTTTTTATTTATAAAATCCACTACAAAATTATCATATGTTTATTAACAATGAATTCTTTTATATTACATAGGATGATTTAGGAGGAATAGGGAATAATGAAGGATATGATGGAATGAAGAAAATTGAGAGAAAAAAAGTTCATATATACACGTGTCTGATTTCCATTAATTTTGGAAACACAAGTGCTATAAGATTGGGAATAAAAGTAAACACAAGAGATCAATTACTAGCTCACAGAAAAAACACTGCAACTCCTATAAAAGTACACCAAGTCATACTCAGAAGAGCTACACATACGGTTGCAAAGGATGCAAAGTGTATTAAATTTATTGTTGGTGGGATTTTCAAACATTTAATTTAAACCTTTATGTGTGTTTTTGTATGAATAAAGAATTTTTTATATGTTCTTGATCACTTTCTGTGGTTTCTTTTAAGCATAAAAATCCCACGTCTGTATCAGTAACGAATGGAAATTGGATACGTGTTTATATGAAACTTTCTACACAATATTGTTCATACTAACACCTCCTTCAATATTTATCTTTCCTCCTGAATCACCCTGTATATAAACAAACATCATAGACAATATAGTTTAATTCTTTGTTAGTGTCTCATATCTTGCCCACAGTGTGATTATTAGAACTGGGATAGAATTGTCATCAAGCAAAAATCAAAATGGTATTAGCATTTATGAAGTGATTTTGGGAAACCATGGAAACCAAAATCTAGATCGTAGAATTCACCAAACATCACACTGAATGACATTACTGCTCACCCACCAGGTTCACTCAATCTGTTTGGAAATTTTCATTTACCAGTTCAGTACTTTTGATAAAATTATTCGATACTTTATAAATGAAAAAATTGGGAGATATATTTATCTACCAAATACATCATAGCTGATCTGGATAATTGGAAACAAAGGCAGGGTTTTCCACTTTTTTTTTTGTTTGTAGCATTTTGGCTCGTTGATACCACTGGGGCTGAGAAAGGCTGGTCACAATGAATAGGAAGGAACTCAGCCATTTAATTTTGAAAGAACTAGCACGAAATTCACATAAAGTAATTTATAGAAACCATGGAAAAAAGAAAAGTGTATGGCATAGCCTAAATCAGACCAGGATTCAAAACACATTCTTCCAAATGGCAGGCTCAAGTATTAACCTTAATACAGGCAAAGTAAGCTTCCTCAGAGCCAGGTCAGTTATGGTGATTGTAAAAAAATCCAGTATAAAGGAGCAATCAAATAATAAAAATAATTAGATAAAGGGCTACAAGATAGCTCTTACTGATTGCTTGTGTAGCCTTTCTTAGTTACAAAGTCAATGCAAAATTATCAAATGTATAATAAGAATGATCTTTTTTGTATATACAGAGTGATTCAGGAGGAATGGTAATAATTAACTTTCAAAAGAAGGCAAAAACTATTACTAAACTGCTACTCAATATACATGTATGTATCATTTAAAAGAAATATGGTTCAACTTAGAAAGGCAACTAAAATCAACTCCAAAAGTACAATAGCATATTAGTAATAAAACAAAGGAAGGATGGGAAAATATGACCCAACACTTACCACAGATGAAGATGGCTGGGAACAACACACACAAAAAAAAAAACAAATACAAGAGAACCGCAATATATCCACATACAGCCTTATTCATGCAGAAGTGAGACACCAGGCAGAGTCAGATGTATACACGGAAACAACTGTCTGGTGAATGGTGTTGCCGGTGCAGGAGTGCGGAGGGGAGGGGAAGTTCAAGTATCGGATCGATATTTCATCAATACTATTGATGGTATATTCTCATTGAAAGTGATAGACTGATATAATAAATAAGTGAGGATACATATATAAATCAAATTTTTGAAAAAGTATAAGTGAAAAATAAAATATAAAAGTAAATTAAATATAAATAGTAGAGATAACAGGAGTTAGGGTCTGGTGGAAGGAATTTATTGGAGATTGAGCTTGGAGGATGTCTGGTGTCCAGGATATTCTGACAGGCTAGTTCCCATCTACGTAGTTCAGAGGAGCTTGTGTTGTCAGGGAAAACTCAGATCGCCCTAACTCAGAAACAGTTGTTCAGATTATTCAGTTTGTAGGAACTGGCATGTTTTGCAACTGGATGGGCCTCATTGTTAGTATATACTGTCTGCCTGTGGCCATTTATTCTGACAGCAAGTGGGTTAGTAGTGAGGCCTTTATATGAGCTGGAGCAATGAAGGCATGTAAGTTGATATATGAGGTGTGCTGTCATGCAAGTAGCATGACCCAGTGATGGGGAATATATTACATATGGTAGGATTGGAGTAAGTGGTAGTGGTGTCATTAGTGATTGAAGATCATTTTCTGTACCAGTTCCATGAAAGTAAATATGGAGCTCTATCTTTAAAAGTTATTGGCCTTCAATAGTAAACTCTATCTTTAGTGTAAATAGTGATATCCTAAGCAGGTCAAATTGATATATCATCACAAGTTCGTGGTAAGGTGTTATATACAAACTCAGGGATTTGATTACAGGGCATATCATAAAATCGCCAGTTTTTTCATAATGCCTATACAAACACATTGTCCTGTTAAAAACAGTACACAGAATTGTAAGGAGAAAAATCAGTGATTTTTACAGAAAATAAAAAAATAAAAAAATGTTGAAGTTCTACTATGTAGGAGCCAGGTCAGAGACTTATAAGAACACCTACTTTGACCTCAGAACTGTTTATTTGTAACCAGCTGTAAATTGCCAAGATATACTCATGATACATATTCTTCGCGGGTTTGCCGCCGGATCACATTTTCTAACCACAAGCTTTCGGCGACTTGCACCGCCGCCATCATCAGGTCTGTTGTTCCTTCCGTTACAACAGACCTGATGATGGCGGCGGTGCAAGTCGCCGAAAGCTTGTGGTTAGAAAATGTGATCCGGCGGCAAACCCGCGAAGAATATGTATCAATAATACGCCGGGAAAGACTAATCTTTCATAAGATATACTCATGTCTCGAAGCACAAGCAACTACAGTAATGTCAGTTGACACAACTTAATGTAAACCACCACTGAGACTGCAAGTGGTGAAATAAATTGTTCTCATCATGAAACAGGATCTATCAATAATTCTCACACCTTGGTCAATGGTTATTTGTCAATTGCAGAAAGGAATAGCACATTACTTGGTACAGTTCACCCACACAATAGAAACGAACTTTTATATTATACATTTGTATATATTTTAACATAAATATTTAAATAATATTTTTTACCTTATTGTCTTCAGTTATTACTAGCAAGACCAGGAATTTTACAGGACTACCACAACTATATTATTTGGAGCAAAATATAAGTCTGTGGTTTGAAACATATGCACAACACTTCACTGAAAAAATACACCCCTACCTAATGCATCACATGTGAATAGTTTATGAGTAGACTTGGGCAGGAAAATTCTGTTAGCAGCATGTAGATACTAACAAAAGTGAAATCTGTACATGTAGCTTAGACTGAAAAGTTAAACTTTTCTAATTTTCTGTCCGTTATATACAAAAATAGTTTCAATCAGTCACATTCTGTTGACTAGTAAACATAAAATACACTTTAAGAAGTTCATATTTAACTGAAAGCAAGATAGTCAAGAAAACAGCTTTCAGACAACTAGAAATAGGTTTTCCTCAAGAGCTTTGTAACATATTCAGATAATCAATAAACACAGACGAAAACCCTGATAGCCGTCACTGTACAACACAAACCTAGTTAACAGCATCTCGGTTTTATTTGCCGTGTGCTAACTCGCAACAATTTACAAACCTACGTGAACAGCAAGCGAGTGAAGGTGTGTCCTGCTGTTAAGCTGTGCTGTAAGACTCCGTAAGCAGCTTTCAGTTGTAAACCTACCTCTTCCAGAATATACACAGCATTTATTGGCTCCATATCACCTCCTTCTGTCGTCTTGAGATATCAAAACGCAATAGAACTCCACAGCAAAATAACACGCTCCACAAGAACAGCTGATAGGTTCAGCTACAAAGATACTTAATGTCCCAGAGTAACAATTTCACTCTCAAATTTCTGCTGCTCATAAAACTAAGATCATTGCTGTCTAAAATCTAAATTGTTGTCAGCCTTTCCCAAATTCCAACGACATATATAAAATTTACGGATACGCCAACAAATATGGGTGTGTAGGGAAATTGCCACCGGAGCCTGTGCTCAATTATTATTTTTAAGTTAATCAACGTCAATGGGAACGTCAGTAAATGTGTAGATTTGTGAAAATCCAAGATTCACGTTACATCCCAATATGTTTACTCAGTTTCATTTCACTCTTCTCATACTAATTAGGAAAAAATTCTACAAAATAAAAATTACTTTAATTTCGATGATCCTTAACTCCAAGTGGCAATTTTAATGTTAGCTGATTTTTTTAAAAAATTGTTTGAGTTCAGTTGAGACGAATTGAATTTATTTTGCGAGGGCTTGCTCCGGTGGTAATAACAATATTATTTTATTATATTTTCATCTTTATTATATTATTATTATCATGAATACTATCTTATGTACTTTGAGGGTTAAATTCCTCCACACCTCTACTTTGCCAATTACGAATTTAAAACCCTTCAGCCTTTTAATAAACTATTCATCACTTCCCACTGTAATACATTACAATCCCTGACACTGCACATTTTCCCAGTTCCTTATGCAAGACAGTTGAAAGTCGAGTGACCGTGGTTATCCTTTCCTTTGCATCCACTACTCACAATTATTCGAGCCTATCTATCTTGTAGTTCATGTAATTCTGTTCAGTTTGCATATTTGATTACTTAGTTCATTACACTTCTACAGTTCACTAGTACTAGTCTTGTTGCTGGCATTTTGATATTTTTAACTTCAACCTTCTCCTTCCCAGTTCTGCCCCCATTAGTTATTGTTTCAGTAGTGTTACGCATTTCTTTATTATTTTTCCCATCATTGATCTACTACCTCTCTAACCTAACATAGGCACAATCCTGAGTCACTCATCACTCTTACAGCTTCAGCTAACAACTCAGGAAATACTCCTTAGCCCCTATATTTATTTATATGCCATGTCTAATAAAACCCCATCTACCAATAGTGTCAACAGGCATAACCCACAAGACAGAACCTTTTACACAAGTAGCACCTTTGTTTACACACTTACCCACCTCACAATGTGGTTCTACTGTGGCTGGTCATGGTGACTTTAGTACCTGCATGAGTTCAATGTACTGTGTAACTCAAGTTTCTGTCCATACAATTTCCTGCATCTCCCACTACCACTACTCTGCCGTCCTAAGTGAATCTCCTACAAAGTGAACCTGTATCCTCTATTTCTTGGTACAATGTTGAACTATGTTTGAAAAAACTTGTGACTTGATGGCCTGTGCCTAATTGATCATGATGGCTACTAACTAGTAGCGGAACTATATTCTTCTTCTTCTACTTCCTTTCTTTCTTTCCTTGTATGCTCTTCTCCTACTAACTCTGGTAACCAGTCAAACCTATTTTACCCTACTATTTCTGAAGTGTCCTGTTCCTTTATCTTGTGAATTGTATTTTTCCTAAGACCAAGTTATCAGCTCTACACACTGGGCCTGTATATTGCGGGCATTCACAGGCTGAGCCCATACAGGTTTAGCCTCCACACACTGGGCCTGTATATTGCGGGCCTTCACAGGCTGAGCCCATACAGGTTTAGCCTCCACACACTGGGCCTGTATATTGCGGGCATTCACAGGCTGAGCCCATACAGGTTCAGCCTCCACACACTGGGCCTGTATATTGCGGGCATTCACAGGCTGAGCCCATACAGGTTTCAGCCTCCACACACTGGGCCTGTATATTGCGGGCCTTCACAGGCTGAGCCCATACAGGTTCAGCCTCCACACACTGGGCCTGTATATTGCGGGCCTTCACAGGCTGAGCCCATACAGGTTCAGCCTCCACACACTGGGCCTGTATATTGCGGGCATTCACAGGCTGAGCCCATACAGGTTCAGCCTCCACACACTGGGCCTGTATATTGCGGGCCTTCACAGGCTGAGCCCATACAGGTTCAGCCTCCACACACTGGGCCTGTATATTGCGGGCATTCACAGGCTGAGCCCATACAGGTTTAGCCTCCACACACTGGGCCTGTATATTGCGGGCATTCACAGGCTGAGCCCATACAGGTTCAGCCTCCACACACTGGGCCTGTATATTGCGGGCATTCACAGGCTGAGCCCATACAGGTTCAGCCTCCACACACTGGGCCTGTATATTGCGGGCATTCACAGGCTGAGCCCATACAGGTTTCAGCCTCCACACACTGGGCCTGTATATTGCGGGCATTCACAGGCTGAGCCCATACAGGTTCAGCCTCCACACACTGGGCCTGTATATTGCGGGCATTCACAGGCTGAGCCCATACAGGTTCAGCCTCCACACACTGGGCCTGTATATTGCGGGCATTCACAGGCTGAGCCCATACAGGTTCAGCCTCCACACACTGGGCCTGTATATTGCGGGCATTCACAGGCTGAGCCCATACAGGTTCAGCCTCCACACACTGGGCCTGTATATTGCGGGCCTTCACAGGCTGAGCCCATACAGGTTCAGCCTCCACACACTGGGCCTGTACATTGCGGGCATTCACAGGCTAAGCCCATGCAGGCTTAACCTCCACAGGCCGAGCCTAAAGGGACCTAACTATTTCATGCATTTTCCTCATTGTTTCGATCATCTTCCTTATCTTTGAATCCCTGATATAAAGTGGAAAAAATCATGGGGGAGCCTCATTTATTTCCAAAGTTACCTTTCCAGTACACATCCACTAAAACCACTTAGAGATCCTGATACAACACACATCATTCGCCACATACATGTATCAGGTGCCATATTTTTCAAGCGTGCTTTTTTTAAGTACTTTTAATGCCTTTTAAATGAAATTTAAGTAGTAAAAAAATTATATACTCATATTTAGTTGTAAAAGTTGTCTAACATAACTATGTGTTTAAAATATTTTACAACAATTACATTAAATCATTATTACTAATAGCTGGGTAAAAAGTACTTAAAAGCCAATAAATACCTACTTAATTTCCGTATCTGGACTGTTTTAAAATGTTGCCTTACAAATAAACATTGATTGTTATTTCTAAAGCAATAAGTGTAGCTGTATTTAGATTTTCCCACTGTTTTCTTATCACTTAAATAATATATTACAATAGAATCATTGCTTATATTGCACAAAATAATAACCATTCCGACACAACATCCAGACGGCACTGAATTTCTAAGCAAGCGTCAGTGCTCCTCAGGTTCCTTATAGAAGACTATGTAATCAGCAAACAATACATTACTGTTGAGAGAGCTGCTGCTGGTATAAATTCTCGCATGCTGTTCCGCCGGATAAGTTCTTCTGCCATACACGACGTTCCGACAGCTTCTTACACTGTCTTCATCAGGCGGACCGAAAGTCGAAGTTGCTACGGCGACGCCACGTCGCCGACTGGATAGCCACTTCGACTTACTTCCAGTCCACCTGAAGAAGACATTTGAAGAAGCTGTCGGAACGTCGTGTATGCTATTATTGTTGCCTCCGAGATAAATAATTGGCCCTGTTTCAGGTGTTTCACGTCAATCAGATGAAAAGGGATTTCAACATCCAAGGAAGTAAGAAATTTGGCCGATTGCTTAGAAATTCAGCGCGATCTGGATGTTATTTTGGCTTGGTGCGCTGAGTGGCAACTTACTCTAAATTGTAAAAAGTGCAAGACAATGAGCATAACTAACAAAAAGAATCCAATTGTTCAGAAATACGAGTTAAACAATACAGTTATTGATATGGTCGATTCTATGAAATATTTTGGAGTAACAGTACAAAGGAACATGAAATGGGACATACACATTAATTCGTTAGTAGGTAGAGCAAATTCTAGGCTGCGATTCATAGGTCGAATCTTGAAAAATTGTAATGAACAAACAAAGGAGATAGCGTACAAATCTCTTGTGCGTCCACATTTGGATTATTGTTGTGCCATTTGGGACCCGTTTCATAAGGGGTTGATCGAAAGTATAGAGAAAGTACAGAGAAGAGCCGCTCGATTCGTGACCGCTTGCTACAGTCCTTATGAAAGCGTCACAGAACAGATTAGTAGATTAGGTTGGGAGTCTCTGGTAGATAGACGACACACGTTTCGTTTAAACTTATTGGAAAACATGTGTACTCCCACTTTCACTTTTGAGTGTAGAGAAATACTTCTTCCACCAACCTATTTGAGTCGGAAGGACAGGAAAGATAAAATTAGAGATATAAGGTGCCGGACTGATTCTTATATGAATTCTTTTTTCCCTCGTACCATTAGGGATTGGAATGCACAGCAAAGAGATTAGCTTTGGTGCTGAGCACCCTCTGCCACCCACAATTTTGTGAATTGCAGAGTATATATGTAGATGTAGATGTAGAACTGCAGGCAGCAAGAAGCAATCTCGTCTGACTGAATTTACTATAAGGGAAAGCTAAGGGTCGCACTCTACAAAGCCGTAATGGCAGGGTCGGATTGAGACAGCGCGGGCCCCTACCCTAGGATTTTTTTTTTTTTTGCTATGGCTTTACGCCTCGTCGACTACTAAGGTCATTAGAGGCGGGATGGGACTCGGGATAAGGAACGGGAAGGAATTCGGCCATGGCCTATTTGAAGGAAGCATCCTGGCATTCACCTGAAGTGATTTGGGAAAGCATGGAAAACTAAAATCTGGATACGTGGACGGGGATTCGAACCCACGTCCACGAGGCCAGAGCGTTAACCGTTCACACACCATGCTCGTCTCCCTACCCTAGGAGGCGCGGGACCCGTAAGGGAGCATCCACAAACTACGTGGCTCTGTCCAAGGGTGGGGGGGGGGTTTGGCTGGAAGGCTACGCTGGGCTACGTGAGGGGGGGGGGGGTTCCGAGCCAGACCACGTAGCTTTCCTTTCATAACATTTTTCACAGTTAAAATGAGGAACAGAACACACAACAGCATGTGAATATTTATTTCCTTCATTTAATTATCTCCGTATGTGATTTACAATAGTCTGACAGGAGAAAACAGAATAAAATGTTTTCTGGAATCATAAGGGGAAAAAGCTACGTGCTACGTTGGCGGGGGGGGGGGGAGATGCAAAAGCCACGTAGGGCTACGTGTGGGGTAGGGAGGGAGGGGGATTCACAGGAGGCAAAAATTGAGCTACCTTGTTTATGCACGCTCCCCAATATTTCCTAACTCCTTATCGTTATATTGGTGTTTTGTTAAAGTATGAGTTCATAGTGATAATGTATTACAGAATTGTCAATAATTGTTAATCGTTTCCTTGCAACCACTCGTGTGAACCAACGATTGAAATAAATCTGATATTTTGTTTGATTATAGATTTTATAGATCGTAATACAGAACTATTGGTGCACTGTTTAGGCACGGTGACACGCTCGCTGGCACGCCTCACAAAGCAGTGACTCTGATAATACCAATATTCCAGAATCAAGTGGTCGCAGTATTTAACATTTACTGTTAGACTACTGAATATATGTTAAATTTAATGTCAACAAAGAAAATGTACTGTCTCTAATAATAAAAAACCAACAACACAAAAAAAGAGAGAGTAGGCACAGCAGCAGCAGTGATGAAAGTGACGCTGTATAAAACATGTACGCAGCTGAGACGCCTGGCAAGAGAGACAGCTGAACGCTTTCCATATGCGCTGCCTGCGGACAATAAGAGTCACGTGGCAGGATAAAATGAGCAATGAGAGTGTTCTGTCTACCACGAAGTGTCACAGTATTACTGTCACCCTAAAACAAAGACGACTCCGCTGGCTTGGCCACGTCCACAGAATGGACCCTGAGAGACCACCACGGAAAGTCATGCTCAGTCAGATTGCTAATATCAAGAGACCTGTAGGGCGCCCGATGCTAAGGTTTAAAGGCTCCTGCAAATGTGATTTGAAGAGCTTCGGCATGCGCACTTCTGACTGGGAAGCTTGCGCCAGCACGAGACCCTTATGGCGTCATCATATCACCACCGGCATGTCCAAATATGACAGAACATGATTGGATAAAATAAAGCTGAAAAGCTTCGTAACAGAGAAGTACTTCCACCGGATCCATCTTTCGTGTGCGATAGATGTGGCAAAATTTGTCGCGCCGCCATCGGACTAATCAGCCACAACAGAAGATGCGATGCACTCAACCCTAGTGATAGCTGAGTCGCTACAACTATCATCTGTGAAGATGCTGTGGCCAATATATATATAAAACATGTTCACAGATATTTCTTATTTTCAGTGTAGAATATTATTTTTGTAATTTTAAAGACCTGAAAATAAAAAGTATTCTTAATTTTGATTCTCTCTTCAATTATTATTGTTTTAGTTAGCGAGTCTTCGGATTTTTGTACCCAATCTACGGAAATTTTAGCGGCCATCTACGGATATTCAAAGCCAAGGGGCTGGCAGCACTGACACCAACGGACCTGTATCAGATGGAGAGCTATTAAAATGCAAAAAGTTTTATAATAAGTTTATTGTAGATGAATTGACTCTGCTCTAAGCGTCATTGTTGCTTGGAACAACTACATTGGCTCCTTTGACTACAATGCATTTGTTCTGAATGAACATTTCTTGAAACCATACACACAGAAAAAAATATAACACATGAAATAAGAAGTTTTATTTATTTATAGACTTCCCAGAGCTAGAAGGGTCGTGGAAAAAAATTTCGGTATTCTGGCATCAGGTTTCCAAGTATTCCTGATATTCAAAATGTTGATAAAATAATAATGGCCAGTTATCTATTACATAAATATTTCCATGAATTTGCTTCCTGGCATCTCCATTTCTGTGTAGTTTGCCGGAAATATCCCACCAACACCGAAAATTTTTGTACATTTATTAAAATTCCATTAACACCCTCCCCTCAGTGACAACTTTCTCCTCTGCGACTTCACATATAGATATTTACAGCGCGAGGGTCTCAGAGCAACTGGGGCGAAATCGACCTGACTAAACCACCTCAAGCTCTACACGACCTGATCTAGTCAGACCCTGACCAGATCGGCCAACTCTGCAACCCGACAAGCATTTATCAGGCGACAAACCCACACACCATACGATATTGCTCCTGATCCGACCGTATCAGGCATCAGATCAGGTCGTGTGTAGGGGTCTTAGTATTGGCGTGAATATTTTTTTAAATTGTTTTAAAACAATATTTGAAGTCGGGTACTTGCGGCTGATGTTTAGTTTTCAGTTCCTTTCATTTATGTCTTGTGCGCACATTAGCTTGATAAAACCTTATAAATATTAAATTTTCTAACAACGCGCAGTTCCTGCCTAACATCACTCAGTGATTATTTGTAATATAGACCGCGTGTCAACTGATCAGAAATAGAGAAACAGTTCCCAGGTTAGCAATCTCCTTTTCGCTGAGCCTGGGAACTATATCTTTGTGCTCTCAAACATTTTATTCACTCCGCGCGAAGAATTCTGTGTTTTCGCTGTGATACTATTCGTCATTATAGTTGCTGATGGCTTCTGTCCTTACAAATATACGATAATTTTTTTCTGGTTATATTTTCCCGTTGAGGCTGTGATTTCCTCACTAACTGAAAGCTACCGACACCAGGCTGCTAACATTGTTTTTCTCCCAATTTCTGTATTTTTAGTCAGTATTGTGAGAGGAAATTCCTGAAGCTGTTTTCAGCTGTTATTTTCGTCCTAATCATAACATTTTTTTTTCTTCGTAAGGCCTCTTATATTACAGTAAATTATTCACGTATCATAGCTGTCTACGATTTAACTCTTTGAAGGGCAGAGAAAGTGAGCAGGAAAAAACCTTTGAGGGGCAGAAAAATTACTTAGAAAAAACCCTGAGAGGGGCAGAACATAAAAGTTTCTCCAATTCATTTAAATTGACTTTTAATCAAATATTTATTTCTTTTTATATATACAGTAGCTGTCAGATATTCATATATCATCAAATCAACCATAATTAATAAGCATAAATTGTGGTTAGTCAACTAACCACAGCCCCACTAAGCAATCGAGCATACTGTAACACAATGTTTAGTGAATCACCAAAAATGTTTTTTGTTGCCACATATTTACAGCTATTTAGTGTGATATGTTCTAAAGCATTCCTTCCCAGCTCTTATACATAGTGGCACTTTACATACTGAGCACATCCAGACGGTACGTACTGGATTCTTTCGTGAGCTGCAGGCGGCACATCTCTTAGATGTTGAATGAACAGGTTGGTGCTTGCTGCTTTCGTGGCGAATACTTTTGTCTACAAATGGTTTATGTGCCTTGATTGTAATTGGAGATTGTGAATTACCTTGGCCTCCAGATGTAGTTGTGCCCCTTGAAGCAACTATTCTTGGAGCAAGCAAACCTTTGTAAACTTGCCGGCGAAATCTTTGTTTGTGAATTGTTCTTCCGGAAGTTCCTTGTGCATTATAAAGGCATTTGTAACATAACAATCAATAAAATGAAAAAATAATCTCATCCACCACTTTTTACTTTTCCTGTCTGTCGAGTAATCTGATTTGAGTCTATCAAAATTATCGACGAAATTCATGTACGAGTTGTAGTCCTTCAAGACTTGAGGACACTTGATTGTAGTTATGGTTCCATCTTTCATTTTCCGATTCACGGAAGAAACATCTGACGGATCATGACATGTTGAAATCAAGTTTACTGCCCTGTTGTCCTTCCATCTGTACACAGCTACTCCATCTACACTTACTCTAGAATCAAACTCACCCCTTTTAAGTTGCTTTTCATCCTTCAGTGTAGGTAGGAATTTTCGTCTGTGGTTTATTGTTCCACAAGCATATACTTGATGTTTTGACTTCAGGTTTTTGAACAGCTCATAAGAGGAAAAGTAATTGTCCATGAATACAATGTGATGATGACCTTCAAAACCACTCATCAAAGTCTGAACAACTTTTGCACCTAGCCCTACTTTTGTTGCTCCTAAATTCTATCCTGTGTAAATTTTAAATTGTAGGATGACTCGTCACACAGCATCCATATCTTATATCCCCGGTTGATTGGCTTACCTCTCATGTACTGCTTGAGGGATGATCGGCCCTTGAATTTTACCATTGTCTCATCTATTGCAAGTTTCTGATGAGGTTTGTAGCACTCAAGAAATTTTTCTCCAAGATGGTCAAGCAATGGTCGAATCTTGTATAATTTGTCATAGTTTGCACTGCTTCTGTCAGGGGCTAAGGAGTTATCATTAAGATGTAGATGACTCAAAAGGAAGCTAAATCTTTTCACAGTCATTAGCTTAGAAATGTAATTCTCACCAAGGTCAGGTTCTGTACTCCAATAATCTCGGTAGCTGGGTTTTTTAGTAATGCCCATGTATAAATTTATCCCTATAAATGTCCTTAATTTCACATGTATCAGTAGGAACAAATTTTTTGCCAGACTGGATAGCATAAAGGTTTGTATGAAATACAATATGATCGATAAGCGCTTAATCAAAATACTCACAAAAGAGGTCCAAAGGTTTGTGATTTGCTTTGTTCTTTATTTTTGCTGCTACACCACTTTCTTGTATATATAGAGGCACTGGTAAAACACGAGTATCTTGAGTCCACGTCACTGTGACGTTCAACGCAGCTGTGGAAGGCTGTGCTGCAGAGACATTTGTTGTTTCACAGTCACTTTTTTCGGATTCACTGCTGCCAACACTTTGTCACAAAACTGCCTTTTATTCACATTTTGATTTATATAAGTATAATCAGTTGCACTGTCATCGGAATCTACGACACTATCTTGATCTGAAGGTATTTCTTCAAACAGCAAACGATATATTTCGTCTTGTGATAAAGATTTTCGTCGAGACATATCTGTTGTACGTTATAAGGTTATAAGGGCGGTGGTTAGCAGCACTGACCACCTGTAAATATGTTGCCTGGAATAACAATTGAACTTTGTAAAGACTCTAATAATATTTCAATAGCTTTTTAAATGAATTAAATATCAAATGAAATACTTACCACCAATAAAATACAATAATCTGAAATAAAACAGCAGTCAGAAACGTAACACTGCAAGTGACAATGGCACATCTGAATAAAGCGACCGCTTAATCAATAAATACATCATAGAAATGCCGCAGAGTACTCTTTCTGCCATCTATTGGGCCACAGGACAACTATAACATGTGGTTAGAAAGAGTCGTAGCGGTCCATGTAAGGGAGCACAATAAAAGAATGTGGTTACACCAGGTAACCACCGCGCATACAACAGCACTAAGTTGGTGGTTAGCTACAATGACCACCGCCCATAGAACAGCATCAATTTGGTGGTTAGTTATAGTGACACACGCCCTTCAAAGAGAACTGATTTCATGTGGGGATCATATTTGATTCTGTTTTGGTCACTGAGCGTGGTGGGTGAGCGGTAACGCTCTGGCCTCGCATTCGGGAGGACGCAGGTTCGAATCCACGTAAAGTCATCCAATTTTAGGTTCTCCATCGATTCCCCAAATTACTACAGGCGAATGCCGGGATGCTTCCTTCAATAGGCCGAGGCCGAATTCCTTCCCGTTCTTGAGTTCAGTGCTTTCCAGCCTCTAACCACCTGGTCGTCGACGAGATTTAACGCTATAAACATAATAACTGTAATAATAATAATCCATTTTGGCTGTGGTGGACGGAGTGTCTACGTGAATAATTTTTTTTACTGACTAATAAATAGTTATTCAAAGTAATGGTCTGGTAGGTCACTTATGACGGTTGTTTTTTTCCTTCATGTTTGACAGATTGAGGACGTGGGTATGTTGAGATGAAGAGGTTAGCGGAAGACTGGAATAGATGGAGGAATGCGTCGACCAGTCGAGAGACTGACGACAGCAGCAACATATGTGCAGTGTTTGTGAGTTTCGTTGTTGTTTGCCTGCGTCCATCTGTTTACTTCTTATATAGCGGGGAGATGTTGTAATAAAGGCTTTTCTGTGGCAAGTTAAATGGTTCATCTATTCCTATGACAGGACCAGTGTATTTATTTTACTTCTGGCTTTACACCTCGTCGACGTCAAGGTGATTAGAGGAGGTAAAGGACCGGAGACAAGGAACAGCAAGAATTCGCCATGGAATTTTAAAGGAACCGTTCCGGCATTCGCCTGGAGCGATTTGAGGAAACCACGGAAAACCCAAACCTCACGTAATTTCCTTTGAACAGTTATTCCGTATTGCCTGTACACCCATTTCTTTTTTTCTGTTATTTCGTTTGAATTATTCTAAGCAGGAAATTATTTGAGATATTATTGCACATTGGAAGCAATACATTTCCTATCGTCAAGTAAGATGACAGCACTTTTGACACAGGATGTGTCTGGTTGGAAACAAGAGTAGACACGTTTTAGTGCAATAAACGATTGAGTCGTATTTAATTCATTTACAACTAATACGAGTAATATACTTTAAACTAGTTTCATTATGTCTATGAAGTTATCCTGGGTGTTTGTGTGTGTGTGTGTGTGTGTGTGTGTTTGTTTGTTTGAGAGGAATAAGCGCCTTGAATTTTTCTCGAGATACAGAGGACATTTCTTGACACTATTGCTGTATTTAAAAAAAAAAAAAAAAACCACGACTCTTCGCTGTTCCGCCGCTGTCACCGACAGAGCATTCGTGTCCTCGCTCGCTGGCAGCTATGACGTCGTGTTTTCACGGTGCAATGTTAGTTACGATTTTTTCTCAACAGTGTCTGTAAGGCCATTTCTTTTAAATATAAAGTCCAATCCTGAAATACATTTATGTGTAACATGCACTCAAGTTACCACATGAACCCAAAGTTATTCCCGATCAGCCTGTAATGTTTTCAGCACTAAGCACAAAACGAAAATGTTTCACAAAATTAATAGTTTTTCTGTGGTTCTTTCAAATTCTTTTAGTTCTGGCTTTACGCCTCGTAGATGTCGAGACAATTAGAGGCGGAAAAGACTTGAGGAACGGGAAGGAATTCGGCTTGGCCTTTTGAAGTTTGGAGTGATTTGGGGAAAGCACTGAAAACTCAAATCTGGATGCCCGGGCGGGGATGCGAACCCACGTCCTCCCAAACACGAGGCCAAAGCGTTAACCGCTCACGCACCACACTCGGTCCTATTAGTTTTGTAACACAACAAATTAAGCCTCTATTCAAGATCCATTCAGAAACAAATACGGGACGATACATCGGCCAATAAAGATAGAAATAAGCTGAATTAGATGGTGGAAATGTTAGGGTAATATATTTGAAGGAAGTTTCATCGCGTAGCATAGTATTAACCTGGCCGCTCCAAGAATCGACCAACAGCGGAAATTCACCGACGCACGGCTTCATTACCCTCGGCACGAATATGACACCAACGTTTTACTTGTTTTAATCGCCACGGCAAAATCCTAATAAGAAGTCTGTGAAAAGCGCCCAGACAATTACCGAAATTGTCTGACATGATACAATATCCTAGTCAGGTGCAAAATTTATAGCGGCAAAACTATAATTTTGTAATGGAAATATTCATTTGTGACTGCCTACGAATTGTTTATCAATGGAAGGACCTCATAATATTTTCAGTATGAAAATCGTTTATTTTTTTAAGTGTTGTTATCGAAAAATACGTGAAACTTCTGCAGAAAAATGAATTTTTAATGTGGAAAATTTATGTATAAACAATTTTTTAATTCAACAAATACCACACATTGCTGAAGAGAAATGCGTGTAGGAAAGCAAATGTGTTGGTGGGTATCGAACTCCTGACCTGTTGCCTGATAGTGCCGCTCTAATGGCCTCAGCTGTTCCCCTGCTGCTGTACACTCTGCGTGTGAAGTATTACCATCTTTGGTTTAAAATGAACGGCCTTATGATGACGTGTACTATATTACGCATCCAGTTAGTTCGTTCTGTGAAACCCATGTACCTGGATGCCTTTCGAGATTGGATACAAATTTTCGCCTGATTACTGAGGAATAACGGTGCTCGATATGACAAAAACCGCAGCTACTAACACAGACACAATATACTTGTGTTTGTATTGGTGCGCTCAGCTGTTTGGCTCGAATGCTGGCCACCTGTTGCTCTCCTAATAAACAAATCTACTCTGTTTTATCTGTTACTGTACGATTATCATGTTTTTAAACACTGTCACGAACAGAAAACATTATCGTTGCTGTTATTGACATTCTTGTAAGCCTTGTTTAGTATGGGACTGGCCCAATACCAGCTTAGCTTTCGCTGCATTCTTCATCTAGTGAGACACATTTTCTAGGAAGTAACTCATTGTCCATTTTCTAAAAACAGCAACCGGTTCACTTGCACTTAACTCTTTGTATCTACCAAACAAAATGGCGCCAAACGGCACAACCGCCAAAAATGCACGTTTCGAATTCTACGACGGATGATATAGCTGTAAAATCTGCGTCATTCTGAAGTAACGAAATTCTGCAAAGCTCGGTGTGTCTCCTGCGTCACCGTTTGTCTATTTTTGAAACTAGGTTAAAATAATATGCGCAGTTTGTGGTCTGTGCGAGCATAAGCTGCTGATGTTCCGTTAGCAACAGTTGGCAACGTGGCCTCACAATTCCGCGTCGCCATGTACCGGACAAATTTCAATGTAACAATCGTCCCAAGAATCAGTTTATAATGGATTACTTTTTAATTTGATTTTTATATCGACATTACAGATTTTCTCATAACTAAAATCCTAAATGCATCACTAAGCATAAATTTCACGTTTAATAACGGACAAATAACTTCCATTTTATTAAGAACATTTAGCAACACAGCATCTGCCCAAATATTTGGACCCACTTTCAACTAAAACGAACTACTTTTCTGGATCCAGCGTTGTGGTATATTAATTTTAATACTAATATCATAATACAATTCAGTTTGGAGGTACAGAATTCGTTTCTTGTCGGTTACTTTATTTATTGTGGACCTTAAAAAACAATTAAAAGTAGAAACAGATCAGCACTGTTTGGAATTTGTGCTTAAGCAATGTTCGTAGCCCTGCGGCTGTTCCGCTCCCTGCTTTTCTTCACCCAGGCAGCCTCAATCTGTTTGCGTATTTTAGTTCATTATTTTCAAAGTTGCACTGGAACTATAACGACTTTGTGAAAATTTCAATGTTTTAAGTACATCATCTCTATCGTCAAGCATTATCACGATAGTCGTCTAAATTAAAGAAAATTCAGTTTTACTGATAATGAGCGCTCTGCCTGTTCAGTTTAGTGTGCTAAACACTCCCGTCAAGTGTTGCATAGCTCACTGGGTTTAACCATGGAGCAAAGAAAAGAGAGGAGACCACGTAAGTGACCTTCTCCATACAGCAACGTGAAGCCGAGAGGAGAGCAGTGGGGTGGGGACGTCGCCATATTGGTCGGGCCAAAAAACAAAGGGAATGTATATGGAACAGAATAATTTCTTGGTTTTTAAGTTTCGCATTCCTGAAAATGAAGTTTTATGAGGTCACATTTATAAATAACCCAATTGATATTATCTACAAACATTACAATCTTATATATATATATATATATGTGTTTTTTCCTATATTTCACTTTTCAGCCACCACTTCCTAGCACAGATCACTGGTCCTTGGGTGTGGAAGTAGCATGGAGTTTCCTCTCGCGCACAACGTTGGTCGAATACCGATAGCTGTGGGGATGTGGGACATATGATGATTAAAGTTGCCCAATGCAGGGCGCTTTCATATTTCGAACAAAAATTTGTATCTCCGTATACATCTCTTTCCTGCCACAACTACATAACATAGACCTTTGGTGTTTGTGTGTGGTAGTAGATTCGTGTCTCCTGTCGTGCACTATGGTTGTTAGATGTCGGTAGCTATGGGGGTGTGGGAGACATTGGGGTTGAAAGATGGTCGACCTGAGGCAATTTCATACTTCTGCCAAAGACGCATGTATCATGGTGTATCACTTTTCAGCGAAAACTATCGATCAGCAGAACACTGGCGTCTGTGTGTGGTAATAGCACAAAATCACCTTTCAGTCACAACAGCGGCCGAATTTCAGTAACGGTGGGAGTGTGGGAGATATGGCGGTTGAAAGTGGCCGATCAATGATATTTTCGTTTTTCGATGAAAGACATGTGTCTCCGCAAATGTCACTTTTCTGCCACATCTACATAGCATACAGTAATGGTGATTTTGTGTGATAGTAGAATCATGTCTACTGTCGTGCACTATGGTTATTACCTGTCGGTAGTTATGGGGGTGTGGGAGATATGGGGGTTGAAATTGGTCGATCCTGCGGCAATTTCATATTTCTGCCAAAGACGCATGTGCCATGGTGTATCACTTTTAAGCGAAAACTATCTATCGCAGATCACTGGCGTTTGTGTGTAGTAGTAACACAGAGTCACCCAACGATCACAACGTTGGCCGAAATTCGGTAACTGTGACAGTGTGTGAGATATGGTGTTGGAAAATGGTCGATCATCAATATTTTCGTATTTCATCACTAGACTTGTGTGTATCCGTAAATTCTACTTTGCTGCCGGAACTACATAGTGCAGATGACTGGCATTTAGTGTGTGGTAATAGCATCGAGTCTCCCATCGTGCACTATGGTGGTTAGATGTCGGTAGCTGTCAGTATGAATTCTTTACAAACACGAACGAAGTTGTGGGTACCAGCTAGTTTAAGAAAAAAAATCTGTAAAAATATTTATAGGAATTTTGTACACCAATAACTTTTTTACTCGCTTTACATTAGGTTGACCTCTATGTATGTATCAATGATTGTAAGGGAACTTTACAACTCCATTTTGACCCACTTCCATATCCGAGCTGTTTGAAATTTCGCTCACATATTAAGAACCGGTGACAATACAATATTCTATGTCCTGCTATTCTCATTACCTTGACAGCAACATCAGATAGATGGTTGAATTTCGCAAATTTAATTTTAACACAATTCCAGATGTCCAAATTGTCTCAAAATTTGCTAATGTATTAACTCATTAAAATACCATTCTAAGTCTTGATACTCTGTTACTTTGACAGTAAGAACGGAAAAATTTTGCACTCGTTTTAACAATCATTGACAATACAGTAGTCTCTTAGCTACATCCTGCTACTCTCATTACTTTGACAGTAACAATAGAACAATAGTAGCATGCAATAAAATTTTTCATTTCAGTGTTCACCCACTTCCTTACGTCCGAATTGTTTGAAAGTTAGCTCATTTACTGAGCCGATAAAAATTCAGTAATTCCACTCTCACCACATTGTCAGTAACAACTTAAAGGTGGTTGAATGTAGGGAAAGTTTCAGTTCATTTTTCACCCACTTCAAATAGTCTTAATTGTCTGATTTTTGTACAGAAATTAAGAAACAGATGACAATCCAATAATTACATATCTATGACTTGGTAATCTCATTACTTTGATAGTAAGAACAGTAAAGTAATTTAACCATCTTATAACAGATGGGGCTCATTTTCGCCAACTTTCCGCATCATTCTTGGTGGCTCAGTTGGTTAAGGCTCGTGACTGACGAACAGATATTCCCTGCTCGAATCCTGGTTTCGGTTGAAATTTTAACAGTTATTATAAGTGGCAAAGATTAGGATAACCCATGGTTCAAATGTCACGTTAAACTGCAGCGACGACATTAGTGCAGTAGCGTGGCAATTCGAGAAACCTTCGTTATTTGGCGGCTGGATCCTTTGGAGATTTCCCGGCCAATTTCGCCATATGCATATAATTTAATTACCAACTTCCAGGCATCTTAGTTTTTAGAAATTTTGCACACGTATTAAGAACACTTAACAACACAATAATTTCATAACAATAATCTGATATTCTCATTACTTTGATAGTAACAACAGAAAAATGATTTTGTTGCAGAACCTTTTGCCATGCACAATTGATGATACTTTGATACATGTGCTACAATGGTTTCGGCTGTCGCTTAATGTGATGTTCATTAATGAGTATACGAAACTTTGTTTCCAATTACTTCGTACTATTATAGAAGAGTGGTCTTATTTATTCCGCTATTGGACCTATGGTGGGGTTGACCGTTAAATTTTATATTACTCATGGGAATAATAATTAAAAATGAAGCTACAACACAGATAAAAAGAGAGATTGGAGAACAAAGGCAAAAGTAAGAAACATACTATTGAAACAATCTGAACTAAAAATAAAAATTTGTAATGTGAACTAAAAGGTTAAAAATAATATTTAAATATATAGATTTTGTTTAACAGCGACAGGATGTCCCACAATTCAGGATAAATCAATTTCTGAATAAGCTTAAAGAATAGTCACTGATTACAAAAATAACTTTAATGTAAAAAAAAATGTGGCGTGATCTCAAGATAACTTTTGACAAAGACTCTACCGTTACAAACATACAGTGACAAAAAATATAAGACAACTGATATAGCAAATAAATAACAATCAATCATGAATTCAGTTAAAATTACATTACACTGTGGTCAGGCGTTTTATATTAAATCAGTAACTAAACATTCGTAAATTCTTATTATGGCGGATGTCAATTAGACAAATATCATTTAATTGTAGCACATACAGTATAACCAATAATGAAAGAGAATAATACTCATACTGAAATTATTGTATACATAAATATCAGTTAAATCCATACATCAAACGAAAAATTAATTTTTATAGACATTTACTTCAAACTTAGTACAAAAAAAAGAAATAAAAACACCTGTATTAAGGTTTAATGTCATACAATCTTATCTGAGTACACTGACTTAAATTGTAAATTCAATAATTTGAGAAATGCAAATTTCTATTACATGAAATACAGCAGATTATTGATAGCATAAATAAACTATTATATTTTCCAGAATATAATTCTTTTTACACAATTTGCCGTAAAATTAACACAGTTCTATTTTACTAAGTAAATAGTTTTCAACAGACATGTCAACCAAATTTTGCATCACCTTGATGGATTCTTATGAGAACCAAACATTATAAGAGAGGGTGTAAAATCTTAAGAAAAATTAAAATGGAATTTCTGCTGGTAGAGATGGATTTTACTACATAGTTAGGTCACTAATGTTACAATACCCCTTTGGAAAGGAAAGGGTGATGTGCTAGACTGCTCCAACTAATGACTGATTCACCTACTTCGCCACGCAATGACTGATCTTTAAGTGTATTGTTGGTGCAAGCCTTCCAAGCATAGTTAAGGTTGCTCTAAATTAGTGTGGTTCCATGAAAGGCACAGGGATGGCTGATGCTATTCATACCAAACAACTTTTGATGGTAAGACACATTGGAAAGAGAAAAGCACTGCACATAGCTTTTTTAGGATCTTGAAAAGGGTTTCAATAGGGTACCTACAGAGCTATTCTCTTATTCGCTGAAACGGCATGGGGAACCAGAGGTAAAAATTAAATGGATCCAGCTATTACATTGTATTGTCAATCTGTTATGTTTGATATGCTGCAGAAAGTTCTGACTCTATTTCCCCATTAGTGTTGGTGTTCATCCAGGATCAGCTTTTTTACCCACTCCTATTTATCCTCTGTCTTTACACCACTACTGGAGAACTGCTCACTCCACACTCCAAGAAATTACTCCATGCTGATGATATCATAGTCACCTGCAAGTCTCAAGAAGAATCTGAACAACTAATCCAATGATGGAAAACTTCCCTTGATTAATACAGTTTGCACCTTAATGTCTGGAAGACCGAGCACATGGAGTGTGGGGTTCCAAGGGATGGGTCAGTTAATATCAATGGCGTTGAACTCCATAAGTCATCTGACTTCAAATACCTGCGAACAGAACTCTGTTAATTTTTATTAACTGCTTTAAGTCTCTCAACAGCGATGGTCTTTAGAGACGGGAAAGGATGGGGGGCAAGAAATGGGAAGGAATTCGGCCATGGCCTTTTAAGGAAGCATCCCGGCATTTGCCTGGAGTGATTTTGGAAACCATGAAAACCCAAATCTGGATGCCCGGACGGGGATTCGAACCGCCGTCCTCCCGAATGCGAGGCCAGAATGCTATCCGTTACACCACCATGCTCGGTAGAACTCTGTTGAGATGGTCAGACACTCGCAAATGTCTGAAACGGATGTCAATGCATTTGGCATGGCTCCAACCACTGAGAAAATGTGTTAGGGTCATCTGCGATGGTACAGCCATGCACAATACAACAACGACACATCAGTGGCAAGAACAGCACTCGACATAAGACTGGAGGGGCAAAGACCATGAGGGACATCCAAGAAACACTGGCTGGATACTTTATAGGAGGACATGCATCTAGTCAATGTCTCACCTGAACATGCACAAGATCAACACAAATGGAAGAATCCACAACAGTAGAACCTGCAATGTTGGATTCCTGTTAAGAGAAATGGATTTTATCATAATTTACAGGGCTACGGGTCACTATAAATAATTTTTCTAAAATCTCTACAATTTTAAGGCCATTAACATATAGATTATTTTATGCTATTTGAGGTTTACAGATAATATGTGTGTGTGTGTGTGTGTGTGTGTGCTAACAATTTTTTCTAGCATAAGGCATCTAAAGAATTTATTTTTATAAGACAGATGCAATTTTCTGTAATGTCCACAACTATATGATTATTAAGCCATATAAATATTGAGCCTTATAGTGCAGCTATGTTACAAATTATAACTTTACCTGACCCCCTAAACAAATTTAACAAGCACAAAACACCTCACCAGTATATACTCTACATGAATTTTACAGCTAGCTGGCCACTTACAAACTTTTCCTTCACAAACGTGAAGCACCTTATTTACATACAATTTTTTGTGTATTACATATCAAAAGCTACAAAAAATAAGGTTTCTCGCCACTATGAATACTTTTATGTATTGTTACATAACTACAGTTCATAAACTAATTCTTTAGAATTTTTTACAAGCATAAATTTGGTAGTGGACATGGATTCCTTTAATGTTATGTAGCTACATGATGGTGTAAATAATTTTCTACAAAAACCTAAGAATGCTCATCTGAATTAACTCTTTTAAGTATTTTGAACTTGAAGAGTCCTTAAACGATTTCACAAAGTTCACAAGTGCAAGGACGCTAGTTAGTATGATTTATTTTATGTACTTTGAAGTGACCTGGTTGTGTAAATGATTTTCCACAAATTTCACAAGCATAAGGCCGCTCACCTGTATGAATTCTTTTATGTATTATAAGGTGACTAATGTTAGAATAGGCTTTTCCACAAAATTCACAAGCATAAGGCCACTCACCTGTATGAGTTCTTTTATGTACTACCAAGCAATTAGCCCATGTAAACGTTTTCCCACAAATTTCACAACAATAAGGCCGCTCACCTGTATGAATTCTTTTATGTACTACTAAGCGATCAGCCCGTGTAAATGTTTTCCCACAAATTTCACAACCATAAGGCCGCTCACCTGTATGAATTCTTTTATGTACTATAAGCTTACAATTTTCAGAAAAAGCTTTTCCACAAACTTCACAACCATAAGGCCGCTCAGCTGTATGAATTCTTTTATGTTTTGCAAGGTTAGAATTAGCAGTAAAACATTTTCCACAAACTTCACAACCATAAGGCCGCTCGCCTGTATGAATTCTTTTATGTTTTGCAAGGTTAGTATTAGCAGTAAAACATTTTCCACAAACTTCACAATCATAAGGCCGGTCTCTCTTATGGATTCTTTTATGAGTTATTAGAATATCAGAATTCACAAAAGGCTTCCCACATATTTTGGAAGTGTAAGGCTGCTGCAGATCATGAGTAGGAATTACTTGATGATACCTAGAAACAAAGTAACATTGGTAAATTTAGCATAATACCATTCCTATAGTTAATAACTAGTGGTTATTCGAAAATCGCAGAAAAGGTTTCTAATAAGCTATATATATTATTAAAAGAACTTGTATTTACACACTTACAGCCCCGCAGCTCCAAGATATGAAGTATTATTATTTTATAGTTTTCATGTATTTGGCATTACTTTTCTATTCCCTTTATCTATAGATCATGTTTTAATCATATATAAAAATAGTTGATTAGCAAGCTTGAGTAAACTGTTGAAGAAATACGCTGTTCAATTTTGATGTCACTCTAATCAGCGGTTTGTTTTTAAGAGCATTTTGAAACTTAAACTTTAATTATAATCACCCTGTAAAAGTGTGCAAAATTCCTTCAAAATCAAATATAAACTGTAGCTTTGTATAAAGAATATTGACAATAATTAAGGGATGGAAAGAGGGAGAGAGATTTGGTTTTTGTAAAACTAATGTGGACAGGTATTATTCTCTTTCTTTTAAAGTACATATGCAAAGTTTCATCAAAATCGGATAAAAAAATATGGGTTTACATAAGAAATCAGGGTTGTTAAAAGGGAAAAGGAAGTGGTTTCTGTTAGAAAACTTCTCCATGAAAATTACATATACATGCAAACTTTCATGGCAATCTATCAAATGGTGTCGACTGTAGCTTTGTGTAAGGAATATTGATAAAACTGCGAGGGGATGTAAAGGGGGAGAGGAGTTGGGGTTTTCTCTTTATTTTGAAGTATATATGTGTACAAGGTTCCAACAAAATCACACAAAAAAGTGGTATATTGTATAAAAAATTAAGGTTTGTAAAATGGGGGTTGGAGTGTTTTTTTTTAATTTTTTGGTCATAAACCTTGTCTATAAAAAATAAATGCATGTGTCAACTTTCATCATGATTGGTCAAATAGTGTCAACGTCTATTAATCTCGGATATACCAACATCCCCTTGTAAATATAAGATTTAATGTTAAAATGGCATAAACTCTATATACAAACTAGGATCACTATGTTAGGTTTAATATCATTATTTGTAGTTTGTATTACTTCCGTTATGCAGTACAATAGTTTAGTTATTCAATAAATTCAATTTTAACTTCTGTGCAGCAAAAATTCAATCACTTTATTGAATATGCTGATCAAGCATACAGAGATCAAAGTCATTTAGTTTAGTACCATCTCAGTTGGCAAGATTTTAGTTTTTATAGTGCATTTTAATTGCATAAATTGTTTTAATGTATCTCTAAATGATTAGGCAGCAAAAGCAGAAACAGCCTGAGTAATTATTGAGTTATAACAGCTAACAAAAACATAAGGCATAGTGAATTTGCTATAGAATATAATATATCCTAATAACACTATAGATTTTGTTGTTACAACTATTACATTGTAAATAGCCTGTAATACAAATAAATATTAGGATCACTGAAATGATTTTAATAAATGAGATTATATTTTAAGTGTATTATGCTGTATTTAAAGATTATTAATTAATAAGTTTATTGCCAGTGTTACATTGTAATATAACTCTTTAAATATGAGCAAATTACCCAATCAGCTATACTTAGTACTGGAAACTGGAATGTTTTTCCTCAAATTAATTTGTATGGTGTTTTCTCAATATGGACACTAACTGTTAGTGTCATTTCATTTATGCTGCTTTGATGACAGTGGCATATTATATCTATAATTACCAATGATCAAAACAGATCTATTATAATTTCTAGTTTTAACCATCTTCAGACCTTTAGCATCAATCTTTTCTAGCCACTATATATCAACCAAAGCACATCTGAGAATTCAGCTGCCAACATTATGAGATAAAGTGATGTCAGTCACTAGCTAGATACTGCTTCACTATAGACACCTGGTATAAATGAAACTAAAAGTTATTAATAATCAAATGTGCTAATCATAGTTTATACAAATATACCATGCTATTACACTCAGCCACATTATAATTAAAGATCAGTTGTTATCAAGGAGAATTTCACAATTTTTTTGTGTGTAGTTAGCACGAAACCTGACTGTCTATTAATTTAAGTATAGGACACTTTATTTTGATTTAAGGATCCACATATCCTGTGATGAAACTGTGTACTGTGTAATACTATAGGAATTAAATAAAATCAGTTTAGTAATCTGCTCAAATTAAATTCCACAGTGTTTGAGGAAATCATTTCAAATGATCCTTAGTCCAAGCAGCTCTTTTTATTCTAATTCTATAAAACAATAGCCTAAAGTGAAATATAATTTCATAAGTATCTGAAAGAAGCCTCTATCATACTGGGTATTAATAAAAGAATTGTGTAACATCAACTCCATAAATATCCACTGTATGTAGAAAAATATATACACAGTAATATCTGACTGAATCATAAAAAAGGCTAAATGCTGAATGGATCAGTAATATTCTAATTATAAATTGTAACAGGGATGTACTGGTTATTAGCTGCTCCCTACCAAATGTCAATCTCTCCTTCATGTGGAGCACGGATGAGGCTCTGGTGACTGAAATCCGGTAAAGGAGGATAAATTAGAAATAATCAATTATTCCTGGAAACAGGAAGCCACTAGATTAAAGACCCTAAGGGTATACCAAAGATATGTAATCCTCTTAAATTACAAATAGAATAATGGTTTCTTCCTGGGTAAAATATTCCAGAGGTAAAATCACCCCCCCCCCCCCGATCTGATATCCAGGTGCAGACTGTTCAGGGAGGAGTCACTAGAATGGATAGAAACATTCTACGAGTAGGAGCGAGAAATGTTAGAAGTCTGAATAGGGCATGGTAGGTTAGAAAAATTAAAAAGGGAGATGGAACGACTTAAGTTAGATGTCATTGGGACTAGAGAGAATACCTGGAAGGATTCACAGGATTTGTGGTCTGAGAACACAGAATAATCAATACAAAAGCTGTAGGTGAGAGTACTGGTGTAGAATTTGTAATGAATAAGAGAACAGGAAAACTGGGTGAGATTAGTGACAGAAATATTTTGAAGAAGGTAGAAACTATGCCTGCTCCAGTCACTTTAGTATAAGTGTATATGCCAATGTCACAAGGAAGATGATGAAGAAACAGGGAAAACATACACTTAAATTGAAGAATTAATTGAAAATATGAAACGGGAGGAAAATCTAATAATCATTGGTGAATGGAATGTGGTATTAAGAGAAGGAAAAGAGGGTAATACTTTTGGGAATTTTGGTCTAGGGGAAATGATATGAGTGAGGGAGCAGGTTGTTAGAATTTTGTAAAAAATATAAACTTGTCACTGACAATTTAAGAACCATGTATAAAAGGTCTATATGTGGAAATGTCCAGGCGATACAGGTAGATAATCAAATTATATCATGGTCAAACATACTCAGGAATCAAGTTCTAGACTGTATAGCATATCCAGGAGTAGACATAGACTAACCAAAATCTGATAGGCTGAAGTTCAAGCAAATTAAGAAGCAATACTTACAGAACAGACTTAAAGTAAACAGACTCAAACAGGAGGGAAAAATTTGCAAAGATAGTAGATGTGGGGCAAAAAATAACTCTAATGGACTTCAACTGAGGATAAAAGGAATGGTGAGGAGAGAAATAATCAAAACTGGTATAGAAACATTAGGCTTTAGGGAACAAGACCACCTGCAAACCTTGGACCACAGAAGTATCTTTGGAGTTGATGGATCAGAGAACAAGGAACAAAAATGCCTACGTTGACACAGGGAGTAAGCAATACAGACAATTTAGAAATCAAATAAACAGTAAATGCAAAAAAGCAAAAGAAAAAAGCATGCAAGAAAAAAGTGAAAAAGTAGAAAAGGAAATGGTCATAAGTAAAATAGATGTGGCATATAGGAAGATAAACATAATTTTGGAGATATAAAGAAAAGAGGTATAAACATAAAATTTGCAGATGGGAAACCGTTTAAGTACAGAAGATAGAA
The DNA here is from genome assembly GCA_031002005.1 of Vandiemenella viatica. Lineage (NCBI taxonomy): Eukaryota > Metazoa > Arthropoda > Insecta > Orthoptera > Morabidae > Vandiemenella > Vandiemenella viatica. The sequence continues at coordinate 5,318 of JARYHS010011283.1, read as the reverse complement.
CAAACCAAAGGAAGGTATATACAGAGAAACAGTATGACGGTGTTGGTTTAAACAACAGTGCACTGAAAAAAAAGGTGATGTCAATTTTGATGATTCACACAATTTGATTGAGCTTTGAATGATTTGAAAACAAATGAGGCAGTCGGGATAGATGAGATACCTGCAGATCTCTTAAAATCCCTAGGAGAAGAAGGAAGCGAAAGATTATTGAAACTTATATCCAAAAATTATGAAACAGAAGAGAGTCAAATTGATTTTAATAGAAGTACTATCTCCGCACATCTGAAGAGAGCACAAGCTGATAAATGTGAGAATTGCTGCACTAATAAGTCTGACATTCCAGGCTTCAAAATCACTGATCAGAATAATATATAGAAAAATGGAAGTGGTAGTAGAAGAGATAGTAGGTGAAGATCAATTTGAGTATAGGAAAAACTGTCGTACAAGTGAAGTGAATTCTGGCCTGAAGATTAATACTTGTAGGGCAAATCAAGAAAAATAAAGATACTTTTATGATAATTATTGATTTTGAAAAAGCTTTTGATAATGTTAGGCAGGAGAAGATGATAAAAATTCTGAAGAAGTCAGGTCTAAAATACGGAGAAAGAAGATGCTGCTGATGTTTGGGACGACTCTAACAGCATGCACCATGAAACAGGAGTTGAAATTATTAGAGTCATGGGTGATAAGCAGCAACTGGGTGCTTTGTGTTCTGCATGAATACTGTCTATCAGTGGCCATTTATTCTTATGGAAAGTGGATTTGGGGTCAACCATATATATGAAGCCCAGGCAGTGGTTGCATGTTAACTGGTATATTACATGGGAGGTTTCGCAGGTTGCATGTATTTATATGTACCATAGCCTCCTGCCATTGCTTCAATAATGAAACATAGTTTTAATCTAATATACATTGATATTAAGAAAAAAAATCTAAATGAAAACCTATAACTGTAAAGTATAAGCATTATCTAGAAACAAAAATAGGATGGCTCAATCTTACCTTGTTTGCAAAAATGAGGAAGAAGGATGTGTGGAGTCCTGATGCAGATGAAGCCCAGTCAAATTTTTAAATATTTGTCGGCAATGTATACAGACATATGATGGGCAGGAAACAGCTGTGAGATGTTCAAATACATGTTTTGTTAGAGAACTCCAAGATAAAAACACCTGTGCACAAATAGCACACACAACTTGCAATTCTCTTTCTTGCTTCAAAGTAATTTCACTGTTATGATAAGGTGTATGGGCACACAATGTTGACAGATCTATGAAAACCAGCCCACACTGTTCACAAATATACTGTGGAGTATTTACAAGTGAGTCATGGCAGAATACATGCCTTATTAGAAAATCCCTTGCATTGTAAACTTGCAGACATTTAGCACACACAAACTGCAGTGGCCTTGTAGCAGATGTGTTTTCTACCACACCAGTATCCTCTTGGTCACGACACTGAGCTAGGTTTTGTTGAAATCTAACTGTTGCCCTGCAAAGAGAAAAAAATTAGATCCTTTACTAAGGATATACACTAAAATTTATGACTTAAGCTACATACAGGCACATGATACATTAAAAACCAATTACAGTTCCATTTACCAGATATATGTTAAACTGCTACACTTTATACAAATGAAACAAAGAAAAATGGAAATGACTTTTAGGCTATATAAATGACAAAGGAAAGGGAAAATGACTCATTCACCAGAGATGAAGGTCGGATGAGTGAAAAACATATATGACAAACACAGATGTATACAATTTTTCAGTTTTCACCTTATTCACGTAATAGAAGCTGAGTCATGAGGTTCGGGCGGTGTGAACATGTCGAAGTTTATCACATGACTAAGTGAATTATCGATATGTCTGGAAAGACTGAGATGTTATATACAAATATATATATCGCAGGTGGTGATAAAATTATTAATATAACAAAAGGGTCTGGAATACTAAAACAAACAGTATATAAATAAATTAATTAACTAGTTAAATGATAATACTAAGAATAATGAGTCACCCATACTGAAGTCATGACTTCTGGACAATGCAAAGGATATTATGGAAGCAACTTTTATTCCTAACAGGAAGAGGTGAAGGCAAACTTCATGCTCCTTAAGTCTGGAGTTACTTGGCTAGGGATGGATGACCCTGAGAGAAAAGCCATGGTCATCCAGGAAAGTGTTTAGAAATGGGTTGGTTCCCTGCTTATTTTCTTTTCTTTCTTTTTTTTTATTTTTTTTAAAAAAAGAGAAAATTGAAGAAACCAAGGAAAAACATGGGAATCAGATACTTCCATCGAGAAAGGCTGATGGGAAAAACAATAATGCACCAGGCAGTAAAAGTCTAAATGATTAGGTACAAAAACATCAATTACTTGAGGGACTATGCAATATAAATACTGGCAAAAATAAACTGTTAAAATAATTGAAAGAGAAAAAATAATTACATATAAATTCATAAAAAGTGTACAAGCTATGTAACGTTTCAAGTGATATGTTTCCACTAAATGCAATGAAATTTTCCAGCATTATATCATATAATTGACAAAAGCTATTAAACTTAAATATTCCACCTTTATTGATTATAGCTTTACGCCTCATAGAAGTTGAGGTGATTAGTGGTGGGAATGGACTGGGAGCAAGGGATGACAAGGAATTAGGCCATAGCCAATTCAAAGGAATCAACCCAGCATTCATCTGTGCTGATCTGGAGAAACCATGGAAAACCCAAATCTGAATGGCCGCATAGGGCTCGAGGTTGTGTGTTCCCACATGCGAGGCCAGGGTGTTACCACTCACCCTCCATACCTGGTGTGATTCTGCCATAGTTAACAAAGTAAATGTTTTCCCTCCCTCTTGGCCATGACCACATGCATATATGATAAAAGTAAATTAATCTGTAAAAATGTACTTGCTGTTAAGTGAGTTAAATACTTTTAATGATACATTAAATTGAATTACTTAGCTTTATTTGCACCCAGAAAAATATAAAACTTTAACGTTCAATATAAGACACTTGCTACGCTAATATTGAGTTTTATCAGCAACAGGTAAATTATTCACCATAGAAAAATGTCATATGTTAGGCATAATAATCTAAATTTAATACTGTAATACGTCTTCATTAGATTTTAAAGTAACATAAATTTCTACAACAGCATCTTACTGTTTTATAACAAGGAAATACTTTACCTATCAGGAACAGGTTCCATTTTTATATTCTGTTGTTCAGGATTTTCCAGCATATTCTGAAAAAAAGGCAGTAATGATAAATATAAGAAATTAGGAATATAATTTAAAAAAGAGGGAAATCAACAACATGAATGCAGGAAGTATAACACCAATAAAATATGAAAAGTTCGTTTTAGAAAAAGTTAATGGCCCTTATTTTTAGGTAACATGAAACCAAACCTCAATACAAGCAAACAACATGAATTAGTCAAGTCCCAAACACTTGTAAACTGAAACATACTGGTCTAATAAAAGAAAAATAATTCCATAAATGACTACAGTGAATGAAAGTCTGTGCATATAGCCTTTTTTCATTTATAAAATCCTCTGCAAAATTATCATATATATATATAAAGAATGAAATCTTTTCTATTACACAGGGTGATTTAGGAGGAATGAGGAATAATGAAAGATGTGGTAGAATGAAAAAAAAAAGTTCATATATACACGTGTCCGATTTTCATTCGTTTTGGAGATACAAGTGTTAGAATATTGGGAATAAAAGTAAACACAAGAGACGAATTACTCGCGCGCACTGTAAACACTGCAACCCCCATGAAAGTACGCCAAGACATACTCAGAAGAGGTACAGTTACTGTTGCAAGAGATGCAAAGTGTATTTAAGTTGTTGGTGGGATTTTCAAACATTTAACTTAAACCTTTATAGTGTGTTTTTGTATGAATAAAGAATTTTTATAAGCTCTTGATCACTTTCTAAGGTTTCTTTTAAGCATAACTTTTCCACACCTGTATCACCAAAGAATGGAAATTGGACACATGTTTATACTCAATATTGTTCATACTTCCACCTCCTTCAATATTTATCTTTCCTCCTGGATCACCCTGTATATAAAGAAATATCCTAGATAACATAGTTTAATTTTTTGTTAGTGTCTCATATCTTGCGCACTAGAATTGTCAGCAAGCAATAAAGAAAATGGTAATTGCATTTATGAAGTGATTTTGGGGAACCATGAAAAACCAAAATCTGGATTGAAGGGTCTAAAATTCACCAACATCACACTGAATAACTGCATCAACATTACTGCTCGCCCACCAGGTTCACTCAATCTGCTTGGAAATTTTCATTTACCAGTTTGGGTACTTTCGATAAAATTATTTGATACTTTATATATGAAATAATTGGGAGATGTACGTATCTACCAAATATATAATAGCTGATCTGGATAATTGGAAACAAAGGCAATTAACAACTATTGAGGTTTTTCCTTTTTTTTTTTTTGGTCTGTAGTGTTATGGCTCGTTGATACCACTGGGGCTGAGAAAGGATTGATGACAATGAATGGGAAGGAACTTAGCCATTCAATTTTGAAGGAACAAGCACAAAATTAACCTAAAGTAATCTATAGAAACCATGGAAAATAGAAAAGGGGACGGCATAACCAAGATCAGACCAGGATTCAAAACACTTTCTACCAGATGGCAAGCCCAACCTTCATACAGACAAAGTAAGCTTCCTCAGAGGCGAAGGTCAATTATGGTGATAGTAAAAAAACCAGTACACAACAGCAATCAAATAATAAAAATAATCTGATAAAGGGCTACAAGAAAGCTCTTACTGATTGCTTGTGTAGCTTTTCTTAATTACAAAAACCAATGCAAAATTATCATATGTATATTAAGAATGATCTTTTTTGTATTATACAAGGTGATTCAGGAGGAATGGTAATAATTAACTTTCAAAAGAAGGCAAAAACTACTACTAAACTGCTATTCAAATAAATGTAGCATTTAAAAAGAAATACAGCTTACCTTAGAAAGGCAACTAACATCAACTCCAAAAAAAACTAAGGAAGGATAGGGAAATATGACCCAAAACTTACCACAGCCAAAGGCAGCTGGGAATGACAAACAAACAAACAAACAAAAAGAACCGCAATATTTCGGCGTACAGAAGTGAGACACCAGGTGGAGTCAGATGCATACACAGAACACACCGTCTGGTGAATGGCGTCGCTGGTGCGAATGGTAGTGCAGGACGGAGGGGAGTTCAAGTATTGCATCGATAATCAATACTTTTGATGGTATACTCACTGAAAGTGTCAGACCAACATATAATAAATAAGTG
>JARYHS010011282.1:0-41242 GCA_031002005.1 Vandiemenella viatica | reverse complement strand
CACGAAACCTCACCAGCGTAACAAAAAGCGGTATCTGGACATTAGTTCAACAAGAATTGCGGTAGTTAGAAGAACATCTCTGGTCCAAGGTGTGTCAGTTGTATAAAATCTTCTATGACTTTCCACCGAGGTAGTGCGTCAATGTAGGGCGACGTTTCGAAGCCCGCCTCCGGCTGCATCTTCTGGCGAAGTGGCGAGAAGATGGGTGCTAATGACGAGTTTAGATGCAGTCGCCTGTTTTCCCCTGAGTGCTGTTGCCGCTACCTGAGTGCTGATGACGAATATAGACGCGCCGCTACCTGAGTCGTACAGCGGACTTCACGAGCCATTTCTCAATACCCTTTTGCAGTTCTGGTCGCTAGCTTATCGTCCGAATGTTTGTCTGTAGACAGCCTAGGCGTTGCCCTACAGTTCACTATTCAACAGAAATTACATCAGTCTTCATTGAGTCCTGTATTTTATGAAGAAAATGGCAAGACTTAATTGGTGTATTGAGGAAGAAATCATGGAGATTCTTACGAGGAGTGACATCGAGGATGAACTACTTGATTTTGATGGAAGTGATAGCTTTTCTACAGAATTGGAAGGCTGTAGTCATAAACCATACTCGTCAGCAGGGGTTACAATACAGTCTCATGTTTCAAAAATAGATGTTAGTTGTTCTGAATATGAAGAATCAGAAAGTGATAGGAAAACGCTTATGAAGAAATTACGTCTTAGTGATAAATCTGACTGGAAAGAAAATGATTTTCGTCCAGTTAGTCACGCATTTGATGATACGCTGTCAGGATATATGAGTCTAATAGGGATGTGCCAAATATTCTGTCAGTTTTCATGTTATTTTTTTACAAGAGAACTAATGAAATATATAGCTGATGAAATGAATCGGTTTTATATAACCACTATGGAGAATATTCAAGAATCAGTGCATTCTTGAATATCAAACTGGAAAGATACTGAATATGATGAAATTTTTTGTTTCATAGCTATTTGTCTTCTGATGCATTGCGTGAAAAAAATTGAAAATTAGCTAATATTAGACCAGAGATGTTCTTCTAAATACCGAAATTCTTATTGAACTTATGTCCAGATACCGCTTTTTGTTACTCAGGTGAGGTTTCGTGAGATTTCTCCGAACCCGGCGCCCCCCCCCCCACCCTATTTCAACTCGCGTAATAATGGACAGACACTTCACAGCTTTTAAATGTTGAAAAATCTGTTGAGGACTTATGTGGAACAAATTTCATCAAAGAAACAAAATTATGTATAATCGGGTAATTACAAAGCGCAGCAAACATTCAGTCAACATCGTGATATTTTGGGAATCTGCATCTACAAAGATATTCCGCAATCCAAATTTCGGTGTGTGGGGGAGGATGCTTATGCAATTATCGAATTCAGGTGTCCTTTTATATTCGTGAATAGCACGAGGAAAAATCGGAAGCCTTTAACTCTCTGTATCAGTTCGAACATCTCTAATTTAACAGTCGTGATCTGAACGTGGTATGTAATTGAGGAAGTAAAATATTTCTAGCATCTTCTTCGAATCTACACTCTTTACAATTCAACAAAAACACTCTGATACAGTAAGGAACAAATAGAAAATTGAAGTTGTTATAAACGGGTATGCAGGAAAGAACAGTAAACTTTTAAGGTAAATTTAAGAATCACGATGCTTTCGACATAAGCTGCGAAAATCTAGTAAAAACTACAAGCAAGATATAATTATTAGTGACGTATAATACGGTTACTGATTGTTTGATTCTGCAGTAATATATTTGCAGAGAAACTATGTAGTGCGAGTATTTATTGAGTATCAGCCATGAGAGGTTACGCCAGGAATATTCAGCACTGGGCGGGTGGGACAGCGCGGGCCGCACTGTCCTCAGGAATAATCACTTAGCAGAGGTAGCAGGCTTCAGCGCGGCAGGTAGACTATCCGCCGTCAGCAGTCAAAGGGTTAATTAAATAAAAAAAACTTACAATGATTGCTTATACTTCTCATAAAAATGTAAAATAATATTATCAAATAATCACATACAGTCATTTAATAAAACAAGAGCCTACTAATTCATAATGGGAGCAATACCTATGACTCTATTTTTCTAATAGGTAATTACATTAGTAGTATGAAATTTCAATTCACGAAAAAATCTGTTTCATAGTGTTTCTGGATATAATTTATTTATTATAGTATAATGATCGGATCAGAATACTATTATATTTAGTTATTGCGTTAAATACACTAACATTAATAGAAACAAATAATATATTCGGGAAACATAGAGACAAAAGATAAATCCTTATCAAGAAAACTCATTACCTCCTGTGTATTTCCTCCCATAAACCTGAAAGAAGAACCATGTTAAACAGAAAGAATTATTTGCTCTGTTTCAATTCCTCCAGACGTTAAAATGATTTCTAGACATGCATTATACTGATATACAAGTTAATTCAAAATAATTACTTGATCCATATATCTTTCTGTTTTCGAATGTAGTTGAGTAGAAAACACAATGGTTTTAAGGTTCTACAACACACATTTAATGTTGGAGTGGTAATTCAACCCAATGTTTGCTCTAATACTTTTTAGGTTTCGATCCCATTTGAAAGAATTTCCACAGTCTTTACTAGGAAATGGGCAATCAACCAAATATAGGATCGTATCGCTTATAGGATTTCAAGACCTTGAAAAATGTTTTCTACAAAATTTACAACAAAATGGATGTTTGCCACAATTAATAATCCTATGCCCTTCAAGTGTTCCAGACAATGTAAACGTTTTTCCGCGAAACTCGGTAGGAAACAAGTGTTCACAAAAATGAATCCACTATTACATTTTATGTTTAACAGACTCAGTAAAAGATTTGCACAATATTCAGAAAAAAGCGCGTTTACCTTAATTAAGCCTCCTATGCTTTTTAAGAATCCCATAATTAGTAAACATTTTTTCAAAATTTTCAATGGTATATTTGCTTTCCTAAATGAATCCTATTGCCTTCAAGAATCACAGGAATTAATTAAAGGATTTTCAGTAAACTGCACAAGAAAATTAGCATTTACCTTAATGTACTTTCTTATGCCTTTATAGAGCATAAGACTTCAAAAAGATATTTGAAAAATTTCACTCGAAAATGGCCAATAACCTAAATGAATTCACTTGTGATTTTAAGATATTGATGCGGTGTAAACGATGTTCCTCAAAACTCAAAAACATATGGGTGTTCACATAAATGACCACTCTTATGACGCGCAACATACCCAGAATATGTAAAAGATTTTCTACAAAATCCACTATAAAATGACATGTATGAATCCGTTTGAGTGTTTTAAGTCTCTCAGACACTGTAAACGTGTTCCCGAAAACTTCACAGGAAAATTTCTGTTTATCTTAATGAAACCGCATATGCTTTTTAAGACTTCCAGACTGTGTGAAACATTTTCCACAAACTTCACAAGAATATGGCCGTTCACCTGAATGAAATCTCTCGTGCTTTTTAAGACTTCCAGAAACTATAAACGATTTGCCACAAAATTGACAAGAAAATGGCCATTCACCTGAATGAATTCTGTTGTGGACTTTAAGATCCCCGTACCTTGTAAAAGATTTTCCCAAACCTCACAAGTATAAGGGCGTTCACCCAAATGAATTCGTTTGTTCTTTTGAAGACTCCCGCAATCAGTAAAAGATTTTTCACCGACGGTACAAGAAACTGGCCGTTCACCTGAATGAACCTGCTTCTTAGTTTCAAGAATCCCAGACTCATTAATAGTTCCCCCACAAACTTCACAATAATATGGCCGAACATCTAAATGAATCCGTTTGTGCCTTTTAAAATTCCCCGACTGTGTGAAAGACTTTCCACAAACTTCACACGAATAAGGCCGTTCGTCTAAATGAATGCGCCTGTGCATATTAAGCTGCCCCAACTGTGTGAAAATATCACAGGAAAATGGGCGTTCACCTAGATGAATCCTATTATGGATTTTAAGATCGCTCCACATTATAAAAGTTTTTCCACATACTTCACAAAGAAATGGCCGTTCATCTAAATGAATGCACTTGTGCATTTCAAGATTGCTAGGCTGTGTAAAAGATTTTCCACACCTCACAAGCAAATAGGTTTTTTCTTGAACTTATACTCTTATTCCTTGGAAGATTCCTCGAGACCATACAAGATTTTCCATATAATTCATGAGAAAGTTCATGTTTACTTAAATTAATTGTCTGAAGTCCTTTCAGATTACGAGGATTATTAAAAGATTATTTGCAGACATTGCAAAATATAGGATAACTCGTATATATTTTCTGACGCCTATTGAGATAGTAAGACCCTGTTGATGATTTTTCACACATTTCACTCTCAGTTGACTGTTTAACAGATTTAATTGTCTCATTACTTCGTTTGTAATTCAATCTCTCGCTCTAGCAGTTCCAAGAGAATGGTTCCTCATTTGTAAAGTTATTTCCATATGCAGGTGCAGGAAGTTGCTTCTCATAAGTGGGATTGTTACCATGACAGTCATAAGAAACTCTAGACATAAAAATAGACTTTAATTTTTATGTGTGGTTATAACTTTTCATATTACAGAAATATATTCAAACACAGATTATTTAAATTATAATACTGGTCATTTGTTAAATAGTAGTTGTAAAAATCTTTTCACATAAATTTATAATTAACAAGGCATAATAAATAGTCCCCTAAAATGAACCATCATCCACCATTGGCAGTGTTTAATTTCAAATTTTTATGAATTATGGTTCATCTTCTGTTAATATTTTCATTATAATAATAGTATATTTTTATTAATAGTATTCTAATTTTGTAAAGTTTGGACATATTTTTTCAACTATTAACTTCCACCCCCTGATCTTTTTCTACATTTTTAAAATGCCTCTAAAAATTTCCTCTGTCTAACTATCAAAATATTTTTCAGTAACGATGTAAAGAAGAGTAGTGAAATAAGAAATCCATAGGGAGAAATTGTGTATAGTTAAGAGGATATTGCCATAACTATTTTCTATTTGATGAAGAACTTGATCCATTAGCACTAAAAATGGAAATGTGGATGAAAATGAATTAGGAAACCATGTTTTGAGGGTTAAATTTTATAAATGAATGCTGAAGAGAAGAAAGTCCCAGGGACAGATGAAATTGCTACTGAATTTATTAAGGTATCTAGGAATAAAACAAAGGGCTTATTTTACAGACTAATTTGTTACATATACACTAAACAGCACAAATACTCAAAGATTTTGAGATAGTGGGTTATTATAACAAGGAAAGGATATGCAAATAAATTTGAAGACATTCAAAAGTATAATTGCTTTCTCATAGTCTAAAATATTAACATCAGTAGTCACATGTCAGATTGAGCATAGGATTAAGCTGGAGCTAACTGATGACCAGTTTTGTTTCAGAAATGGAAGAAGCACAAGAAAAGCAATCTGGGTTCTTTCCTAGAGTCCTTACCATGAAGGATGTAATAAAATAAATAGTATCAATATACCCTCTATAGACTATACGAAGGTTTTTAACATTATCAATTGAAACAAGACATTCTAAACATTGAAAATATTTAGAATAAGGTACAAACACATAATAATCATTTTGAAACTGTGAGACTGTAATTGTGGTAATCTGATTTGGAAGATGCAAAGCAGAACAAAGATTGGAAAGGGAGTAATGTAGGGTTGTTTTCTTTCCCCCGTCCTATTCAGTATGGAGCAATGGAAGCTGTGAGAGATTAAGAAATTGCAGGAATTTCCATTCACGAATGATATTGCAGTTGTATGAGAAAGTTATAGTGATTTGGGTAAATCACTTACCAAAATGGAAGCAGTCCCGTATTGATTAATATAACCTGAAAATAAACAGGAAACAGACTAAAGAATTAATTTGGGGCAGGGATATACTAAAAACCAATTAAGTTGAAATTAGATGAACAATTAAATGGGGAACTTAAACATTTCAGATACAATGTTAGTATAATTACAAAAAAATTAGGAGAAACAGTAAAGAAAAACTCTGTAGAATCAACCAAGTTAAACATGCTTTTAATGAACGAAAGAAATTTTTGACTTCTAACACCATAAACCAATAAATAATTCATAAGAAATTTCTAAAACATATTTGGAGCATATTCCTATATATAAGTGAATCAAAGACAATAGGAAGTAAGTGGAGGCATCTGAGGTCTGTAATTACAGATGAATACTGGAGATAATCTGTTACTAATAATGAAGTATTCAGAAGAGATACTGAGCACTAATCTCTGGAAAATCTTACAGAAAAATAAAAGATGACAGGCTACATTTTGCAAAACAGTGGTTTGCTTATGGTGATTCTTGAAAAAGATGGGAGAAAAAACCTCAGAGGACCTATAATATTAGGTGATATGAACCAAATTATGAATGACATAAAATAAAATAGCTATATGGAATTAAAAAACAGGGCAAAAAAACTGACATACATGGCAAATTGCTACAAACGTATCCTCAGATTGAAAACTAAAAGATGTGGTGCTTTTACAAATTGAAATGATTGTCCCATAGCACCCATTTTGTGTCCATAATATTTTACTGTTGATGAAGGATTGTATGCCCAATAATTACAATGTTTTGGTCTATTTGGTATATCAATGTGACAATCTATGTGTGATTAATTCTCCATTTTTAATTTTTATGAGTACACATTATACACTATTTATCATTCCAATGTCTTTCAATAAATAATGAAATAGCTTGATTATAGTATCAACTACTCATTGCTTTCCAAGCAAATTTCTTCAGTTGCTCTCCATAGGCTCTGCCCAATCTTAACTTAATATAAATGAAAATGGTCCCATATTTTTCCACCCATAAGTAATGACACTAGAAAGAAATTCCCTTCCTCCCCTTGTATATATTCTCCCCTACCATCTCTCATTTGTTGTATTAAAATATTTCTTAACATCTCCTCCATGAGTCCTTACTAACTGACCTTTAAATAATAAGCCAAGGTATTTATAGTTAATGCTTTTCACTATAATTCCCTCCATACATCAGGGCAAATATCATTATTCTATAATAAGTTAATCTAATAAACAGATGGTTTTTAATATTTATCTTAATTTCCTGCTGACTGATCCAACTAGATGTCATCTGTAGAGCCCCATTCAAATTAGAATTTGACTGCTAATATCACAATTAAAATAATAAGTATAGATCATGGTTAAGCCACAACTTTGTAGTCATTTATCAAAAGTCACTTTAAAAATGTTGAAGTAATAATTGTTAAACACAGAGGAATTTAGACCAGAAACTATCATCAATCAGCTATAACTTACCTTACATATGGTCATTTAATAGAGACTATCTCATATCACAGAGAATGGCTGCTATATGCAAAAAATGAATTACTTTAAATGTAACTAAAGCAACATAATGATATCACACCAATAAGCAAGCGTATGGAGAAATAGAGCAGAGAAGTGAGTGGCGTTTAGAAGTGTGGGAGTAAGGTAAAGGTTTACTTCACATAACTGATAATTCTTTCCACTTGTTCATTACTAACCATAGATCTTCAAAACTATAGAAACGAAGTTGGCAATATTACCTTAAATATTTTTGAATACAATTGTAATGATTAAATTTATTCCTTTCACAATCTTTGCAGTCGAGAATAAAGATCTAATATTTCTGTTCATACCCTATTTATCATATTAAAGACCACACAATCTAAATATTTATATATTCCTCTATATAAGAAATTTGTAAATATACCTGAAATGATTTTCATTGACCATATGTTAAGAGGTGTCATTATTTCATTTGCAGTTCGCTTAAGATCTAAAAATATTTGAGAATTATCATGGTAATAGTTGGTGCACTGTTTAATATTTATTTTCAGTCGTAATTTTCATATATGAGAATTTTATAATATTCGCTGCTGGGAATTGCTGTGAAGGCATAAACCTGGAATACAGTATACTTTTAAATATCTTTCATATGATTGCTTAGTCAGGAATTTCATGATAAGCAACCGAAAAAGTTTTGAAAAATAATGACTTATTACTTTCATAATACCACAAGGCGAAATTAACGAAAATGGAAGCAGCTTCTAGGCATTATAAATAATGAAGGAAAGGGAAATTAACCCACCACATACCAAAATTGATGGCTGCAATGAGAGAAAACGCTTGATGGACAAACAAATATGCAATACTTCAGCAACTTTCTTCTTTAGTAGAAGATAAACAGGCCATTAGGCTGTGTATGTGTGCAAACAGTGCTGTTCAGTACTAGGTATCCTTGCTACATATGTTCATTTTACCATCGCCTGCAATATATTATCTCAGACATTGCCGATATATTGATAGCCTGCTACTTAGCTGTTCCCCCCACCCTTCCCCCCACTACCTAGCTAGTAATTGGGATGTGTGCACAGGTATGGAGAAGGAAATTGCAAAATATTGCGTATTTGTTTGTCCGCAGAAGTGTTTTCTCTCATCGCAGCTGTCAACTTTAGTATGTGGTGGGTTAATTTCCCTTTACTTCATTATTTATAACACCCGATGGTGCAAACGAATATGCAAATACACCAGTTAGTTTCAATTAATATCGAGTACCAGAAAAAGCTGTATAAAACTTTATTATGAAGATAGTACCTTAGATCAGAAAATAATATTTGAATTCAAATGCCACTAAAATGAAAATTGCAATTATCTCCATCCCACTACACTAACCCTAATAACACATTAAAAATATTATGAAAATAACATGCATTACAAAATAAAATAAAGGATCCTAAAGAAAATATATTATAAGTCCCATTAAATATCTGCTATATGTAAACACAACACTGGGGAAATACAGCATTACCTACATTTTTACTAATTAAAATCACTACCAACCATGTTTTATGCATCCTACTGTTGTCAGCAATTTATTTTCAGCACTTTAAGGGTCCATTGGTTACCCCACAGTAAAATATTAAATAACAAAGTCTTAATAAAAGAAGCCCCTAAGATCTGTAGTCTTTTAACATCACTGGTGGTTTGCAACAAGTTCTGCATACTTTTGGGCCAATTTTGTATATATCAATATATGGAAATTATAACTAATTTATTATTTAAAGAGCAGTGTAGTAAAATGGTAAACAAAATTCTGTAAAATATGATAATAATCACAATTATATGGTATAATTATTATAAAAAACCATGGACTATCTTAAACTTATGAATCAGAATAAGCTCCTGTAGGGATCAAAACATTAATGTGTGTCATTGTACTCGTATGTGCAAATTCACATTACAATGACTCTCAGACCCAGCCTTGAATGAAATTGTATTTTAAGAATTATTTGAAGATAACTGGGAATTGAGTAAATATGGTTTTGTATATTTTTTCCAAAGTAATGATGTGATCTTTGATATTTAGAGGATAATTTGTGACAGTTTGAACTGATTTATATGGATAATTTTGTGTGTAAATATCTTTAACTTTCATTTCTGTGCATTTCATAACGATTGTCAATTATTTTTTTATTAATTCTGATTGTTTTTACTGTGATATAAATTGCTTAGCTATTGCTAGAGATCAAAAGTCTTTGAAATATACTGGAAATTTCTGTAAAACCTATATAAGTTATCAGCAGAGTACTAGTAGTAGTATTGAGTAGTCTTTGAAAGTTAGTTGAACTTGGTTTCAATGTTATATTCGTTCGAGGATTTGTTTACATTTGCACATAGTATCTTTGCAGTTCGATGTCTTAAGGAAAATAAACTGACTTGAATCTGAAACTTCTTGGACTAGTTATTTTATTTGAAAATGAGATACCTATCACCATCCATTCAATTGTGCTGTGTTAAATATTTATTATTTATACCCTCTGTGCATCTTTAAAGCTATTCACTAATTTGATTGGCTATTTGTCATAGTTGAAATATGTAATTAGTGCTAATCCATGACAAGCTTAAGATTATTAACCAAGAAAAGTAAAACCTCTACAAAAAATCCAGTTTGGGGCCAGGAAAAAGGCAGTTAACTTTTGAGAAAAATTAAACGTTGAGTGTTTTATATATTTTTTCTAGATTTTTTAAAATGTGGTTCACTGAAAAAAGTCAGTTGGTACATGATAATTGCTCACAAGATTTGTGAATACTAATACAGAAGTGACTTTTAATTGAATAAAATATTATAGAAGTGTTTATTAACAATAAATAACAAATTGGAAAAGACTTACTGAAAATTTCAGAACTAACAATCAATTATTAAGGTGTAACTAAAGGAAGAATCGAGATTCAGTCCGAATGTGAGCAAGCAGCATTTTATAATCCATAGTATATACTATCTTAAAATTGACATACTAATATGAATCATTCTCTTAGATAATACATATCTAATTCATTCTTACTAAACATAATACTCTACTGCCTTTGGTACTGGGACCATATTTTTCACTAAGAAGAATTTTATTCAATTGCATAAACTTTATAACCAAGATATATAAAAATGTTACCTACAGGATCAACCACAGATTTCTATTTTGAAGGAACTGACTTATGGAAACATAACTCTACTTTACAAGGAATAACCAAAATAAAAATCAAATTAAGTGCAGTGTAAGTATAAAATAGTATGGTCTTATCTTACCTTCTTTGTAAAGCTCTACTGGTGGATTTATTTCTCCTATCTTCAAAACCTTCAGAGTAATATGTGCATACATATAAGGGAGCTGAAATGGCTGTGATGTGGCTGAACACATGTTTGGTCAGAGAGCACCAAAATAAGGAAGTGTCTGCACAGAAGGCACAAGCAAGTTCAATTACTGATGTCTCTTTAAACATAGTTTCCTTGCTCTTTCCAAAATGGTGGCCATTCAACCTTATCTGATTTGAATAGCTCTGCCGACAGTATTGGTAAGTATGCAATGGTGCTTTTATAAATAGGCAATGACTAAAAACATGCCGCATTAGCAAGTTCTTTTTGGTGAAATTTTGAAGACACATAACACATGTATACTGTGATGGACTGACCACTGACATGGTGCTGCCACTGCTATCACTAGATATACTGACACGGCTCACATCAGATCTAACTAAAATTGGGTCTTCTAACATATAACTTCTTCACCAGGATAATATCACTTTTTCTTGAAGCTGCTGACCTATAAAAAGAAACAGGGAAAACAGTTTCAGTTCACTTAATACAAAATATTTCTAAGGAGTTATTTATAGATATACCATAATAGCATATATCCGATATAAAAAATTAGTATCTTCATGACAAAGATTTATTCGGCATCTTTTGATTTCTGTTCAAGATGCGAGATTTTGTGCAAAGTTTGATTGAAGTTAAACATTTCTCTTTTAAGCCTCCTAAGCATTTTTAAGTACACAGTTCCTTGCTCTAGCCAAAAAGATACTCAACTTATATCCATAGCCTTAATGGTACCTGAAACATCTAAATATGAGATTAAAGTTATTTTGGAGATACCACTTGTTTTTTTGGTAATATTGTATTACAATCTAGAAAAGCAAAACATTATCTACACAACAAATTTCATCAAAATCGTTAGAGCTATTTCCGAAATTTTCCAGATTACCGCCTCATAAATTGCTTTTATAGAAAAATGATAATATTGAGTAAAACAGAAATCTTAATGCTAGTCAAGGATTAATGAATGGTGCTAGATTTGTGATAATTCATATAAATGAGTACGTCAACAGTGCTTAATTCATTCACCCTGATAAAACGATACTCATACTTTGTATTAACTGCACACCTTGTGATCTAACCTTGCATTCTTCCAAATGATGAAATAACAATTCCCAATAAAAGTAACCTTCTCTATTAGCATTAATAAAGCACAAGGTAAGATTCTTCAAAATGCATGATTGGATTTTTTTAATATCTTCTTTTTCAATGTTTTATAATTAAACATGTGGTATTTAATGTTAATGACTTTTTACAATAAAATTAATATCAATTACTGCTTTTCAAAACAAAATAAATTCATTAATAAATATTCATATTTCTTTATTTCCTAATTATTATACCACCATTCAGTATATGCAAAATACTCACACAGGTCAGCTAGTGTACAAGAAATGTTCACTTAAAAATAATAGATGGCATTAAAGCTGTTTCCAAGATACCAAATAATAGAAATGATATATTTTTTTTTCTTTTTGTAAATTATAACTTTTTCATGGAACACACCTATTTAGATAGACTAAAAACACTGAAGGAATTTAAAGTAAAAATGAGTAGAGGGCAAAAGTAGGTTGGAAGAGGAAAGGAGAAAGGGTTGTGTAGGGAGATTGCCACCGGAGTAGGCGCTCCATCAGAATTATTATTATTAACTTTACAAGCAAAACCTTATCTAAGTATGAAATTTCATCCAATATTTTTGAGCCATTTCCAAGATACCAAATATCCCTAACCTTACTTAGTTTTACTGTCTTAAAGCTTTTTCATGTTCATTGCTACTTATTCATAATTATTAAAACCTCAAATGTAATATAATGCATCAGTATATGAGAAACAACTGCTAGTTTCTGCTCATTAGACAGTGGCTAGTGCAAATAAGAGTCAACAGTGATCGGTTACTGAACACTTGGGATAAGGGTGAAGTGACACTGAACTAGTCCATGTTAAATCTATAGTAAGCTACAATTGATCTCACTAAAACCTTTTATTTCTTTAGTTCATCAGTATTAGAGGCCTTTTTCCAACAGAAGAAATATTGGTTATTTGTTACGTGGCGATACCGCATGCACTGGCGATGGCGGACGTGACGACACCGTGACGTCACCGTGACGATCCGTACAGTCACAGCTAGTAAACATATGTCACTATCGGGACCGCACGGAAATGTGGGGTTTTTTGGGCGGGGAGAAGAGGGAAAAATATGTGCATGTTACAAATGTTACTAACGGGACCACACGGAAAAGTGGGGTTTTCTGGGCGGGGAAAGCTGAGAAAGGAAAAAGAAAAAAAAGTAAAGCTGCACAGGATGTTTCGCTTTCTACACATGTGCACCCGCGGTATCGTTTTCTACAAAACAGCCCATACGCGAAATTGTATTCAACGATACCATGGGAATGGAAATACGGAACAATTGAACGTGGATTCGTGGTATCCTTAAGTACAAAATAGCCCATCCGCGAAACTGTATTTTACGATACCACGAAAGTGGACGTAAAAAAAAAAGTAAAGCTGCACAGGATGTTTCGCTTTCTACACACGTGCACCCGCGGTATCGTTTTCTACAAAACCGCCCATCCGCGAATTTGTATTCAACGATACCATGGGAATGGAAATACGGAACAATTGAACGTGGATTCGTGGTATCGTTAAGTACAAAATAGCCCATCCGCGAAACTGTATTTTACGATACCACGAAAGTGGACGTTTGAGAACAACACCTTAAGCAAATTAGACACAAATAAATATGCTCCGGCGGTATCGTTTTGAACGTGGATTCGTCGTATCGTTAAGTAGAAAATTGCCCATCCGCGAAACTGTATTTTACGATACCACGGAAATGGGCGTTCGTAAAAAACACCTTAGGCAAATAAGAGACAAATAAATATGCTCCGGCAGTATCGTTTTAGACAAAACAGCCCATTGCGATACAACGTAATAATACACAGGGTATTAATTTTCACTCCGCATAGTTCCACAATACGATACCACCAAATGTTGAAAGAGAGTTAATATTCGTAATCAATTGAAACTCACCACATTAGAAGACGTTGAATTAACGTAGTTCTTTGTTGTATATGCGGCGGCAGTTCACACATTTCCTGAAAAACCCCTTAGGTTATTACATGATGAGCAATGATTTTTAAGTTATAATAATTCACGTTGCACGAAATTGTGGAAAACTTACCCTACGTTAAAGGCGCACTAACCAGGGCTCGTGATTCAGGTTCCACAAACTAATCCACTATTTTAAGGAAATAATACCTAAAAATAATTAAATTTGCAAAGAACAACCCCAAAATTCGCCAGAGTAATAATTAAAAAAAAAAAAAAACGGAGTACACTTTCAAAATTAACGCTCTACTACATTGAAATATGTTACATTAATAACGAAAAAGCACATGTAAAAATGAACATAAAAAGTAACCAGAAGAAGGTATTAATGTGAAAATAAAATTAAAAAAACTGTACAATGCGGTTTGGGATACCGATACATAATTGTCAAGGCTATAAAACATTGCAGCAGTATCCCCCAAAACAAATAAACCCGATTACCTTTACGAAGTATCCCCATCGCGGGTGGATGGTGGATACAGGGCGATGATATCCCTGAGCAAGGCCCGAAATACACACTGCCCATAAGCCACGTTCTTTCTCCACATGTATTCGTGTAGGTGGCTTTGTAAGGGAATTTTTCGCCGTTTCCCCTTCACAATGTGGGTTTTGATTGCTGACCACTGCGCCTCAATGGCGTTTGTACATGCTCCGGTCACGTAATCTTTAAATTGCAGCTTGTGATTGACCGAGGCATGAGCCCCCCATATGAAGGCCACTTGTCTGAGTAAATAATCGACCCCTGTCTGATGTGTCTAATACAAAGAGGGAGCAGTGTGTCTTTATCCTTTTTTTCAATTACCTTGAGCAAAATTTTACCCCCCTCCCCTCCTCTACCGCCCCAAAAACCCATATATTTGAGCCCGCCCTGCCCCTGTGATATTTGGTTTTGCCGAAACAGCTTTCGTCGACTTGAACTATCTGGCTTGGTCCTCCTAGTTTGTCGACCCTCTTGTTAGCGGCGGCGCAAACCTCCCTGCAGAACGAATACCAATCCACAACCGTTTTTGTTGTGCACCGAACCTCATGTGCTGCTGATTCTACTTTAACCTTGGCAGAAACAGTAACACAATTTTAGAATGTCAATTAACGATAGTTTCGAGTGGTCGAATCACGAGCCCTTACGGATCGAGCGCCAGACGTTGTCTTTGCGACAACGCCAAGCCACTCCATCTCCCGAGCGCTTCTGAGATATGGACACTAGCCTCATTTCATCTCCGCAGGTAGGGCACATATATCTGTCAGATATGAGGCCATGCTCCCTCACAAAATTGATCGTTCTCTGCAGATCCTGGCCCATCACCGCTAGGTCTGAGAGATTTACATCCGGTACGTCGAGTACTTCGGAGGAGCTGCTACTTGCACTTTCCTCCAAAGAACTAACAGAAAATCGGCGACGTTTCCGTGGCTCTAGATCGTCCGACCAGGAAGACTCAGACGACGATCTTTCGCGACTTGGTCCGGCTTTACACAATGTAACTGTAACTCTTGCCACTAATGCCGGCAAAGTGAACGTAACGGCTTTGTCCCGGCAGTTTATAACAATTAGTGGTACTATAGGCCAGTAGCATGGAAGAAATTAAAATAGAAACACAATTACGCGGATGGAACTTTTGTTGTACAAGACGATACCGCGTTAACTTCACGTCTTCGAATCTGGCGATTTTCTATTACTTTCCATCAATTACCTCTTCTTTCCATACGTGTGATGAAATACCATTTCGCAGATGGACAATTTCGAGGATGGGCTGTTTTGTACCAAAGCACGTTTAATTGCTCCGTATTTGCATTACCGTGGTATCGTTAAATACAATTAGGCGGATGGGCTGTATTGTACAAAACGATACCGCGGGTGAACTTTTGTACAAAACAAAATAGCCTGTGCCTATTCGATGGGTTCTTCTGTACTAAACGATACCGTGAATGCACGTTCAATTGCTCCGTATTTGCATTACCGTGGTATCGTTAAATACAATTAGGCGGATGGGCTGTATTGTACAAAACGATACCGCGGGTGAACATTTGTACAAAACAAAACAGCCTTCTTTTGTACTAAACGATACCGTGAATGCACGTTCAATTGCTCCGTATTTGCATTACCGTGGTATCGTTAAATACAATTTCGCGAATGGGCTGTTTTGTACCAAACGATACCCCGGGTGCACATTTGTACAAAAGGAAACCGCATTGCTCCGTATTTGCATTACCGTGGTATCGTTAAATACAATTAGTATTATAAGATACTATTTCGCGGATGGGAAATATTTTACGAAACGATACCGCGAGTGCACATTTATTTCCTGAATTTCTCCCCGCCCATCAAACCCCTCCTTTCCGTGCGGTCCCGTTAGTGAGATATGTTTACACGCGCTGACTGTACGTGGCTGTGACGTCACGTCGCCGTCGCCAGTGCATGCGGTATCGCCACGTAACAAATAACCGAAATATTTTTCAGTACACCTGCTAAGACTACAAATGAAATTCAGGTTACAGTACAAAATTGTTGGTCTAATATATACTTTAGTAGAGGGTGTGGTATGGTAGTCATGTTACAATGAAGTAATTTTGAGACAAAAGAGTTAACAAGAGCACCTAGCTAAAAATTAGTTGTTATAGAAAAGGTGTGGTAATCAATATGATTAAGAACACAAATAGGCAGATGTGATCTGGTACAGGATACTTGTATAGATTGATGCAAGTCAGGGCAAGAATTAATGCCAGGATATAGAAGCAATCACATGGCCTAGCTGAGTTGATAGATTCACTGGCTAAACACATTGAGAATACAGATGGAATAAACAGAATAGTTCACAAGGGACATTCATGTTGTTGCCAAAATGAGTATTGCACACTGTAGGGGAAGTTACTACACAGGACGAAAAATAATCATAAAAATATTTCTGTTGGAAATAAACACAGAACTCTGCTTGTGGCATATAACCTCAAACCAAATGGCATGGTAAAGGACAATTATGACCTTTTACTTAACAGATTTACACAAAATCATAAACTTTCTTCCATTCTTGGTGAGAACAATCACAAGTGTCATCTAGATGGGAACATTTCACAATGTTTCAGAAAGATAGTCATTAATTTAAACATAAACCACCAATAAAATCACTTATTAAGATAATATATAATCCCAATACACTATCTTGATGGTACTCCTGTTTTTATATCCATCAGCATTTTATACAGTATCTCTTTTTACTCGGTGTAATTTACATGGAAAAGCAATATTAATTTTATTTTTGCACATTTCTTGATTTTACACTGTTATCTATCATTCAGTGACATTCTTTTGTGGCTAACTTTAACTAAAACAAGGGGGTAGAATACAAAGAACACAACTGTCAAACAACTACAAATTGTTGGCTTCAGCAGCCTGGAACATTTGTAACAAACAGCTAATCATATAACATTAAATAAATTGAAGAAAACAAGACAGAAATCACGGTTCAGCACTGATAAAGTAAATCGTGTTACAGCGATCAATTTCAGTCCGTATTACACCTAACAACATAAAAATGGATGCATGGTCAATCGCCTAGAAACAAAACATTTGTTTTGTGAATCACACTGTAAAGATTTGCTCGTATATAAATTATGGTAAAAAAATGACATTTTCAAAAACTATCAAATTCAAGATAATCAAACTTTTCAAAACAACATTTATAAGATTTGTAAAGCATTTTACGAATACATTCTACTAAGAAATTAAACACGAAAATCAGACATAAGGCAAACATTGTATGAGTCAACTTACAAATACGGCACATAAAATTTCAACTCAACTTACATTTGTTACTAATGATAATGATGACTGATCTAAAACAATACAACATCATCCACATACTGAAAACATTCAATGGTCTTCGAATTATGATAAGCAATGATCTGCTTGCCTTCATGAATACTTTAAACATATGAACATACCTCCTGTTTAATGTTAGTCCCTACGTATCATTTTCCTTCTGTGTCTCTGCACCGTGTTATACAATACCACAACCAACACAACTTACACCGCAAATCAGCTGGCATGACAAATGCAAAGATACTCCAGGCTGGGGAACAAATATTCCACTGTTTGTTTCAATGAAATTTAACTTTTTGAAATGTACACCATTCAATATACAGTGATACTATCGAAAATCCTGACATTAATTACCTGAAACGTTAATTATCCAAACGCCTTTATTATTTTATGCGAAATGTTCCCTATTTTCCATAAACTTATGTAAACTTCATTAACCATTGAATTTATTATATTACATTTCTCAAATTGTCCAAGTACTACAGGAGTTTTTGACATGTTAACTAGCTAGTCAAAGACAACATGGAATGAAGATTAATGGCAACAAGAGTCATCTTGCTAGGCAGGGGCGGATCCAGGTTTTTTTTTTTTTTTTTTTTTAGGGGGGTGTGGGCGCTTGAGCAGACTTTAGTTTGGGGGTGGCTTGGCTTGAGTGGATTTTGGCTTTGTGGGGGGGGGGGGGGCTTCAGACGGGCAAACAGCAGTCTTTATAGTCTCCTCGGGCCTCAAATCCGTAGAGCTAAAAGAAAATAAAGGTATCAAAAATTGCAATGTCGGAGGTGGACCTAGATACCCTGGATATTCCCCCCCCCCCCCCCTGTTACTAGGTACACAGATAAATCAATAAAGATTCTTTATGACTGTAGTGTGAGTTGGTAAATGCTTGTTGTACATTTTAGTATAAATATCTTGGTGTAACATTTCTTATTAAACAAATTTGAGCATGCAGTGAGCAGGTTGAAAATATTTAAAATATTTTATTTTCTTGATAGGGTGGTGAGGAATGCAACAGGGAACTTGGTTCTGTCATAGTATTGCCTGAATTTGGTGGTTCTGAATATTATCGGTATCTAATACAGGAGCTGGAAAGGGTACAGAAAAGGGAAGCCAGGTTTGTCTGTGGTAACACAATCAGTGACTGATATGATGAAGGAGCTGGGTTAGGAGCATTGACATAACCAGGATTTGCTTCAGTGTGCAGCAAGAGTAAGAAATTTTAATAAAAGTACTTGTTATAGAAAGTTTAACTTGAGGAGGGGGGGGGGAATAAACCCTCGATTAGCTTATAGACGCACCAGCCTGTGAGTGTTTCTAGATATACCACGACAAAATTCTTTTTCAAGTTAGCTATTTGCTCCCTGAATCCTCTCAGTGTTGACATGTCAGTTTTGTCACTGTTGACTGCAATCAAGTTCTCACCCTGCTCAAGGTACTTAAGGGCTATTGGACAATGCACTTTGTGATGGGATTTAAATGTGAAATCATTAACAACTGTTTTATGGCTGGGTAGAATTTCTATGGCTTCCACGCTAAAGTAAAGTAAGTTTTATGATGTACACAGACAAAAAATTACATATTCATTATGACTATAAGCTGGGAAAAGAATTGCTTGTTGAAGACTCAAATGATAATACCGAAGTATATCATTTGATAACAAACTTACATGGGCAGGACATATTGGACAGACAGTAGGAAAAGGTTTTAAAATCCTTTACTTGTTGAAGAGAGTGATGAGGAGATGTACTAGAGAAGTAGGGACTTGTGTTACAAACCAGTGTCAGACCACTACTTGAGTTGTTGGTGTAGCATGGGACACACATTTTTGGTATCAAGTACAGGAGTTGGAGGAGGTGCAAAGAAGGACTGCTAGATTTGTCACGGAAATTATCGCATGAACACAATTGGTAACCAATATGATAAAGGAGCTGGTATGGGGTTCATGGGTGGGTGAAAAGATTCATGGGAAAAGCGAATACTGACGATGAGGTGTGGAAAGATGTGGTAAGAACTGGAAGTGGTGCATGGAAGGGAAAAGATTATCATGACTACAGTCTAGCACTCGATTTCAGGCACGAGGTTGGGGGAAGATTTCTTTCGTAAGTAAGGGAGTCAGAGATTGGAATAATTTACCAAAACCTTGAAAAAATTTATAGTTTAAATTTGTAGAGGGGAAAATAGACGGGTACAGGAAGGTGTGTAGTGAAATTGACACCAGAGTTAGCGCTCCGTAGCAAATAAAATAGATTAAGTCAATTCTTTTCAAATTTAGAGCACTCATTACAGATTGCGAAGTGCTGAATGTTTTACTATGAGAGAAACACAATAGATTAATCCGGAATCTGTTGCAGTTTAAAAGGCGATTTTTCTGGTAGCATTTGTACCGTCTTTTGACAGTGCGTGGACAGTAACTCGGCGCGTGCTCACAATCGGGATTTCCATGGTTTACAAATCACTCTGGGCGAATGTCGGGATGGTTCCATCACATGGAAACGCAGAGTTCCTTCCATTCCCAACTCACGACATCGGCGAGACGAAAAAATAGACGCATCATAGACTTAAGTAAACAGAAAGCAAACAAAGATCTGGGTCAGCGCCTAAATCTCTTCAAAGGAAAAGATGATTTCTAAAGCTAGATTACTGACAAGCAACAGTTACTTTAAAGTACACCTGGCTAACTTTTGCATAAAAAAAGGTAAGAATGGTAAATCAGAAGGGGGGGTTCCATTTATTACGTGAGATGAACGAGGGGGGACGATTTCAGCAATATCTCACCAAATCTTCCTAAGGGGGAAGGGGGGTCGTCGAAAATCTCACATGATGTTTTGAAATTCTCGAAGAACAGAAGAGTTAAAGAAAAGTCTAGAAATGGTGCAGATGTCGACTTACAGGGATACAACCGGCCTCGGAAAAGGGAGAGATAAATGCTAAAAAGACAAAAGGTCTCAAAAAGCTGTTAGGTCGATTATCGGGGGGAGTGGACAGTGCACCTGTATCCGACATGAACTTTGGAACTTAAGGGAATACGATGATACACAAAGCTGGCAACACTGTCAGGTTTACTGAGCGACTCCGTGTATTAGTGTGCTCACCACAGTCTCGTTACTGGAATAGCAATAGTATAATCTGTGTTTACGTTCTAATAAACGTGAATATGCAAATGTGAACAAAAAGAAATAAATCAGCACATGCTTTCTTAGTTTAAGGGAAAATAATATTTCTATCATAGATATCGTCTGTGTTGAATACAGGCAGCTAAATTCTTGCATGTTTCTAACTCGTCAAAGGTGCCGAATTTATGTTCCTCTTTACAAATTGATTTTGAATCATAAACTAAACGAACCTCCGTGTTGTTTACAAGTTAACGCTGCAGTGCTGCACTAGAAGCCTCTTCGGCATATAAGATGTCATATTTAGCAATCTGTAGTTGCGTATATAATGTCGTAGGCATGTTCTGAAATCCATCGCTTACTAAGCACTTCATGTAAAGCCGACTAATGTTCGAAAGGGATTTTTCTTAAGACTTTACACCTCGTCGACGTCGAGAAAATTACAGGCGGGAAAGGACTGAAGACAAAGAACGGGAATGAACTCTGCCGCGGCCTTGTGAAGGAAACGTCCCGGCATTCTACAGGGGTGATTTATGGAAACGATGGAAAAAACTCAAATCTAGATGTACCGAAGATGATTCGACTCCGCAACATAGCGAATGCAAGATAAGCGTTAACGCTCACCCAATTGTTTTAGAGACTCCATAATTCCCTCGGGACTCGCACCGTATCAGAGTCTGGAGCGTCTGTTGCTTTGCCTCTAGATCTCCGTTTGCCAGGTTCTTTTCTGTCCATGATGGTAATTAGGGAAGGGTGTGTACTACAGGAGCCTGTGGCATTAAGGATTATATAGGAAGAAGTAAATGCTGAAGTTAGTTTTTTTTTTTTTTTTTTTTTTTTTTTTTTTTTGTACATACCTCTTTACATGTTGAAGATAGCGAAAATGGAGATATTAGTGAAGGTGTAGGATCTAAGGGACCGCGCTATGTGCCGATAACAATTCTTATGTTTCGTCATTAATACACACATAAGTAAAAACATTAGGCAGCAGTAAGCTAGTAGAGGGCAGAATTATTTTTGTCATTTTAGTGGTTCCCTGGTTGAAACAGTAGGAAGGAAGCATTACACTGCAGTAGTGTTGTAATAAGAGAGCTGGTGCACCGCCAGGTGGCAGCACCGTCGGTGTGGTGGGGGGACCTCCGTGACGTCACAAGAGTGCGGACCCTTAATTCCTTGACCGGCCGCCCAGATGACAGCATCTCCCAAGGGCTTAATTTCTTTGGGCGCAGACATTTCACTCACCCAGGAGAGTGAAAGCTAGCGGGGAAATTCCACCGCTCGGGGGGTGTTTACACAGGTGCGCTAGCCTGCAACTATTTCCTCAACCAAGGGATAATTCCGTTCCGGAATGCGGACGTCACACAAGTTTCTATATAACGAGCAGTAGCCTTAGGCTGTCGTGTATCGTGGCGACAAAACTATGGATACGTCTATCACTTTAGTTCATAGTGGCCATTCCACAATGAGACGTGTGTTGCGTATACCAATTCCACCTTTAGCGAGCAACTTAAATATAATTAAAGTCTTATCTTCGAGGAGTTTAAATGGACCCATTTATTTAAGTAAAAAATGGACGATTAGTTCATCCATTAATCGGGAAATCGAGTATGAAGGTCTCCATGATGGCCCGAATCCAAATGGCTATTTCTGTTCTGGAATGCGGACGTTGCGACAGGTGTCGACTAGCTCGGCCGAGGCATCGAGCGCTCGACTGCCGAGTTCTGGCATCGCATTCGGGAGGACGGTGGTTCGAATCCCCATCCAGGCATCCATGGTATCCCCAAATCACTCCAGGTGAATGCCGGGATGCTTCATTCAAAAGGACATGGCCGAATTCCTTCTCAATCCTTGCCCCCCTCCCCCATCCTTTCCCCGTCTCCAAAGACCAAGTTGTTAGAGAGACGTTAGGCAGTTAAAAAAAAATCGACTGCCGAGGTGCAAAGTACACCGGTTTCCGATAGATGGCGCGGCATGCATCATCCCTCAACGTGATAGGTATTTACCAAGCTTTTAAGAGAAATATTTCAGGTATTCCTGCCTGCAGTCTGTCTGCTATTATTGGTATATCAATGTGACAAGTATTTCAAAACCATGCAGTTATTCTCGGCGTGAAGTTACATTATTTCCGTTTGCCCAGCAACAAGCAGTGTACATTAGCTCTTGCGAAAGCTCTGTACACACACTATCGACAGCTATGTGCAAATATTTCAGACCAGTAAAAAATTTTCTTCAGTTCCTTGTCGTGATTTTGTGAAATATACTTCCATTTGATTAAGCGTGAACCATTGCTATTTTTTACTAAAAACAATAGAAATCCACATTAGCGGATTTTACCTACAGAAAATTTCTGTTCCCATGTTACCTTGTTAATACAGAGCAAAGCACATACTATTAATCAGTCACATTACTATACTGTACAGCAATATTTCATATACGTTATTTCGCTCCAACTTAGTGGCCAAGAATTATAGAATATTTCACACATCTCCAATGATCCCTGAAATCATATTCATTTATTTTTTTCACATGTGAAGTTACAGTGAGTTTATTCCTTGACAGCTTTTTCAGTCCCTGGCTTTACCCTCTAACGCCTGATCATAGTCCTCTAACCCCCCCCCCCCCTTATCTATATAGTGCCCCTAAGTAAAAAACTCATTCATATACCGAAAACATACTCACTTTTGCACATCATATCGGATTCGTTATGAACCAATATAATAGCTAACAGCATTAATGATAGCTCACGAATTTTCGCTAGATTTCCAAATTTTAAAGTATGTATTAAATTAGGTGCAATGAAACAGAGCGGGAACCAACCCAATTTATAAACTCAGAGGCATTGAACGGGTTTACTGATGTAGTATTTAAGTATAACCTCGATGAATCTTAAGCAAAGTTGTCGATTTTAAAACCATTTTCTTTCCCTACAAACATTTCTGAAGTGAATACATGTTAATCTCTCCACTGATATCAGTCAGTAATTTTTTCCAACCTGTTTCTCAACCCTGTCTTTGGACAAGAGCCCACTTGAAAATATTTGTGACATGATTAAAAAAGCCTTTCCCACACCATGGCTAGAAATATCAAAGTTTCCAGTTTGACCATGGCAAAACTCATGGAATGGAACGAAGGAAAAAGAATTTATATAAGCATCAGTACGACACCTTATTTCTCTAACTTATCTCTGCTGCCTATGGTATAAAAAATTTCATCACATTCGTAATTTTTTCGAGTAAGTTCAAACATATGTAATCTGTCTACCCAGACCAATCTATGTATCAATTCTGTTATGCTTTCGTAAGCAATCACAAATTGAGTGTCCTTAGATGTACTTTGTCTAAAAATTCAATCAATCCCTTGTGACACATCAGTGATTGACTAGAAACAGAGAGATATACGCTGTGGTATGTACTTACCCACCTTTCAACTGTATTTTACAGCACAGCACGTATGTTCCAGCGTAGAAATTCTGTCTGTTAATCTTAATAATTTCACCCCTGTGGAATCGAATAACGCCAGTCCTATGTGACAAAAATCGAGTTAGTGTAAGGCAGTTCTAAGCACAGAACATGCTGATTCGTCATAGAATGCCCAGCACTTCCTCAAACCTCCTTCTGTTTTCCAATGATTCCCAATCCAACCCCTGTTCTGTTACTGACAGGGTTACCTTTTGATCGTGCATTAAAGTAAACCAAAAATTCAAAATTCGTACAGTCTTCTCCTAATAAGTAGCCAGATACCAAAATGTTCACTTACGGTGGTTCTATTGGAGTTTTCCGAGGAAAGTACAAGTATTTTTCAAACAATCAGGACACCCAGGAGAGTTCTCCATTCGGTTTAAATGTTCCCATCTGACGCCAAACTTCGGATTCAAGACCAAGTGTGTCATTTGTTTGTAATTGCATGCTTTTCAAGTAACCACAATAAAGTTACCATAACGCTCTTAGCTAACTTGGTCATCAAACTGATATCATAACCCACATTTATATAGAAGACCCCCACACATCGTCAAGTATCCAAAAAGTTACCATAGGTGCAGACACTAGTTTTATTAAGCCGAAGATAGCACCTACACTTGAACTGTCGTAAATTGTTAGGTCAAAGTGGGTGTTTGGATATTTTACCCACCTAGGCCTCATCACCTAAAGTCTAATGCCAGATTGTGGTCATTGCCAACTTAGGCTCCATAGACCACTCAGAATTATTCCACCAATATCCATTCTAACAGCATTATACGCCACATACAGCCCCCAACACTCTTCCTATCTTCCAGTGACATCCATCCCAGCTCCTTTATTATGTCATTTATTGAATATTTTTCACTGATAAATCTAGCTGCCCTCCTTTGCACCTTGCATTTGATGTACAAAAAATGTGGACTCCATACTACACTTCTATATAAAAGCAATGGTCTGACTGTTGGCTTGTACCCAAGTCCTTCGCTTCTCTGGGACATCCCCTCAGCACCCTCTCTGTTAATTTTATTTTTACCCCGAAGTACATGTAGTGAAAAACGTGAGAAACACAATTCGTATGCCAACACAAACTGCAGTAAACTGTAACGAGCGCAGTGAAATGAGAGATTGCCTAAGCCCTGAAGCAATGGTTAGAAGCACACTTTGATGGTGAGCATAATTCTATAACCATATATTTTAGACTCAAATCCACAGAGGAATGACACACGCACACACTTGTACATTCATACAGCGAGGTCGACAGAACTAACAGCAGGCATCGCCGAAACGATGAAGTGGGGCAGAATTGCCGTTACCACTGATTAACTGCACAGAACTATCGTTACAAAAATCATCAGACAGACGAGTTAAAGGCATGTTTCACCATACTTACGCTTACATGCACAAAGAGAGGCACAGATACACATTTCCAAGACTACAGAGAGTTCAGCACAACTACCGGCACCAATAATGGAAACAAAAATGTGGTGTAGTACTCTCATGCATCATGACAGGCTGAGAAACAGAAGTCTCCTTACATATAATCAGCCTAGTGAGATAGAAGGTGTGCAAAAGAAGGCATGTTTTAACCTTACACCTAAGTGTTTATACCATAAATAGTGTTCATCACACCAGATTGATTACATTTACCATCAACATGTCTCTCCCACACTGCAACCCTTTCTACCATTCAGTAAAAAGTTACCCAAGTACTATGCGTTCCAATAGACACTTGACTAACAGACAGATATCATAACCTGCATATTCAAACAAGGTCTCAGCCACAAATCCATGCATCTCCATACACTAGCACAAACAAACGTAAGTGGTGGGACAGCTGAATCATATGTCCAGACTGAACACCCTAGGTCGCCACTGAATAGTTACAGGATGTGCGAAATGTTTCATTTTTATGCCACAAACCTCGGTGCTCATCACGTAAATGTGGTGATACCTTCCTTTGACTCGTTTGTCTGATGTATGACACTTAGGCTTGTGTGAGGTGACGTATGGCTTTGTGTTTGAGACCTAGTATGAATATGGGAGTTATGATATCTGTCTGATAAGCAGATGTCTACTGCTACTCGTGGTACCATGGGTACATGTTACTGAATGGCAGAAAAGGCTTAGGTGTGGGATAGACGTGGCGGTGCTGATGTGAACAGTTTTGTACCTAGCACACATGATGCTGGATGGTAGTGAGGTCTGTGGTGTGACATAAATGAGATGATGTTGATGTGATGATTTTTTGGTCAGTTATGAGCCATGGGGTTCTACCCCACTTTTTCGTCGCCTTGATTGGGCTGGTAGTTGTGTCTAGCTCGCTTTAGGGATGGAAATGTGAGTGTTTGTGTGTCTCTCTCTGTGTCTGTATGCGTAAATGTGGTGATACCTATCATAAACATGTCTGTCTGGACATATGATTCAGCTGTCCCACCACTTACGTTTGTTTGTGCTAGTGTATGGAGATGCATGGATTTGTGGCTGAGACCTTGTTTGAATATGCAGGTTATGATATCTGTCTGATAGTCAAGTGTCTATTGGAACGCATAGTACTTGGGTAACTTTTTACTGAATGGTAGAAAGGGTTGCAGTGTGGGAGAGACATGTTGATGGTAAATGTAATCAATCTGGTGTGATGAACACTATTTATGGTATAAACACTTAGGTGTAAGGTTAAAACATGCATTCTTTTGCACACCTTCTATCTCACTAGGCTGATTATATGTAAGGAGACTTCTGTTTCTCAGCCTGTCATGATGCAAGAGAGTACTACACCACTTTTTTGTTTCCATTATTGGTGCCGGTACTTGTGCTGAACTCTCTGTAGTCTTGGAAATGTGTATCTGTGCCTCTCTTTGTGCATGTAAGCGTAAGTATGGTGAAACATGCCTTTAACTCGTCTGTCTGATGATTTTTGTAACGATAGTTCTGTGCAGTTAATCAGTGGTAACGGCAATTCTGCCCCACTTCATCGTTTCGGCGATGCCTGCTGTTAGTTCTGTCGACCTCGCTGTATGAATGTACAAGTGTGTGCGTGTGTCATTCCTCTGTGGATTTGAGTCTAAAATATATGGTTATAGAATTATGCTCACCATCAAAGTGTGCTTCTAACCATTGCTTCAGGGCTTAGGCAATCTCTCATTTCACTGCGCTCGTTACAGTTTACTGCAGTTTGTGTTGGCATACGAATTGTGTTTCTCACGTTTTTCACTACATGTACTTCGGGGTAAAAATAAAATTAACAGAGAGGGTGCTGAGGGGATGTCCCAGAGAAGCGAAGGACTTGGGTACAAACCAACAGTCAGACCATTGCTTTTATATAGAAGTGTAGTATGGAGTCCACATTTTTTGTACATCAAATGCAAGGTGCAAAGGAGGGCAGCTAGATTTATCAGTGAAAAATATTCAATAAATGACATAATAAAGGAGCTGGGATGGATGTCACTGGAAGATAGGAAGAGTGTTGGGGGCTGTATGTGGCGTATAATGCTGTTAGAATGGATATTGGTGGAATAATTCTGAGTGGTCTATGGAGCCTAAGTTGGCAATGACCACAATCTGGCATTAGACTTTAGGTGATGAGGCCTAGGTGGGTAAAATATCCAAACACCCACTTTGACCTAACAATTTACGACAGTTCAAGTGTAGGTGCTATCTTCGGCTTAATAAAACTAGTGTCTGCACCTATGGTAACTTTTTGGATACTTGACGATGTGTGGGGGTCTTCTATGTAAATGTGGGTTATGATATCAGTTTGATGACCAAGTTAGCTAAGAGCGTTATGGTAACTTTATCGTGGTTACTTGAACAAAGCATGCAATTACAAACAAATGACACACTTGGTCTTGAATCCGAAGTTTGGCGTCAGATGGGAACATTTAAACCGAATGGAGAACTCTCCTGGGTCCTGATTGTTTGAAAAATACTTGTACTTTCCTCGGAAAACTCCAATAGAACCACCGTAAGTGAACATTTTGGTATCTGGCTACTTATTAGGAGAAGACTACGAATTTTGAATTTTTGGTTTACTTTAATGCACGATCAAAAGGTAACCCTGTCAGTAACAGAACAGGGGTTGGATTGGGAATCATTGGAAAACAGAAGGAGGTTTGAGGAAGTGCTGGGCATTCTATGACGAATCAGCATGTTCTGTGCTTAGAACTGCCTTACACTAACTCGATTTTTGTCACATAGGACTGGCGTTATTCGATTCCACAGGGGTGAAATTATTAAGATTAACAGACAGAATTTCTACGCTGGAACATACGTGCTGTGCTGTAAAATACAGTTGAAAGGTGGGTAAGTACATACCACAGCGTATATCTCTCTGTTTCTAGTCAATCACTGATGTGTCACAAGGGATTGATTGAATTTTTAGACAAAGTACATCTAAGGACACTCAATTTGTGATTGCTTACGAAAGCATAACAGAATTGATACATAGATTGGTCTGGGTAGACAGATTACATATGTTTGAACTTACTCGAAAAAATTACGAATGTGATGAAATTTTTTATACCATAGGCAGCAGAGATAAGTTAGAGAAATAAGGTGTCGTACTGATGCTTATATGAATTCTTTTTCCTTCGTTCCATTCCATGAGTTTTGCCATGGTCAAACTGGAAACTTTGATATTTCTAGCCATGGTGTGGGAAAGGCTTTTTTAATCATGTCACAAATATTTTCAAGTGGGCTCTTGTCCAAAGACAGGGTTGAGAAACAGGTTGGAAAAAATTACTGACTGATATCAGTGGAGAGATTAACATGTATTCACTTCAAAATGTTTGTAGGGAAAGAAAATGGTTTTAAAATCGACAACTTTGCTTAAGATTCATCGAGGTTATACTTAAATACTACATCAGTAAACCCGTTCAATGCCTCTGAGTTTATAAATTGGGTTGGTTCCCGCTCTGTTTCATTGCACCTAATTTAATACATACTTTAAAATTTGGAAATCTAGCGAAAATTCGTGAGCTATCATTAATGCTGTTAGCTATTATATTGGTTCATAACGAATCCGATATGATGTGCAAAAGTGAGTATGTTTTCGGTATATGAATGAATTTTTAATTAGGAGCAGTATATAGAAAAGGGGAGGGGATAGCGGACTATGATCAGGCTTTACAGGGTAAAGCCAGGGACTGAAAAAGTTGTCAAGGGATAAGCTCACTGTAACTTCACATGTGAAAAAATAATAATAAATATGATTTCAGGTATCATTGGAGATGTGTGAAATATTCTATAATTCTTGGACACTAAGTTGGAGGGAAATAACGTATATGAAATATTACTGTACAGTATAGTAATGTGACTGATTAATAGTATGTGCTTTGCTCTGTAATAACAAGGTAACATGGGAACATAAATTTTCTGTAGGTAAAACCCGCAAATGTGGATTTCTATTGTTTTTAGTAAAAAAAGCAATGGTTCACGCTTAATCAAATGCAAGTATATTTCACAAAATCACGACACAGAACCGATGAAAATATTTTACTCTGCTGAAATATTTGCACCTAGCTGTCGATAGTGTGTGTACAGAGCTTTTGCAAGAGCTAATGTACTCTGCTTGTCGCTGGGCAAACGGAAATAATGTTACTTCACGCCGAGAATAACTCCATGGTTTCGAAATACTTGTCACATTGATATACCATAATAGCAGACAGACAGCAGGCAGGAATACCTGAAATATTTCTCTTAAAGGCTTGGTAAATACCTCTCACGTTGAGGGATGATGCATGCCGCGCCATCTATCGGAAACCGGGATACTTTGTACCTCGGCAGTCGATTTTTTTTTTTTAACTGCTTACCGTCTCTCTAACAACGTGGTCTTTGGAGATGGGGAAAGGATGGGGGAGGGGGGCAAGGATTGTGAAGGAATTCGGCCATATCCTTTTGAAGGAAGCTTCTCGGCATTCACCTGGAGTGATTTGGCTAAACCATGGATGCCTGGATGGGGATTCGAACCGCCGTCCTCCCGAATGCGATGCCAGAACTCGGCAGTCGAGCGCTCGATGCCTCGGCCGAGCAAGTCGACATCTGTCGCAACGTCCACATTCCAGAACAGAAATAGCCATTTGGATTCGGGCCATCATGGAGAAAGGTGGAATTGGTATATACAACACACGTCTCATTGTGGAATGGCCAGTAGGAACTAAAGTGATAGACGAATCCATAGTTTTGTCGCCACGATACACGACAGCCTAAGGCTACTGCTCGTCATGTAGAAACTTGTCTGACGTCCGCATTCCAGAACAGAAATATCCCTTGGTTGAGGAAATAGTTGCAGGCTAGCGCACCTGTGTAAACACGCCCCGAGTGGTGGAATTTCCCCGCTAGCTTTCACAATCCTGGGTGGGTGGAATGTCTGCGCCCAAAGAAATTAAGCCCTTGAGAGATGCTGCCATCTGGGCAGCCGGTAAAGGAACTAACGGTCCGTCATCTTGTGACGTCAAGGAGGTCCCCCCCCACCACACCGACGGTGCTGCCACCTGGCGGTGCACCAGCTCTCTTATTACAACACTACTCACTGAAGGTGCTTGTGTTGGTAAGGCAGCATCAATAAAACAGGGGAGGTTCCACTCAAGCCTCTCCCCAACAGTATCTATTTCCGCCCCCGACATTTTTTAGATCCTTTTTTAGTTTTTTGTTAACTCAACTGATCTTTTAAGGGCTTTAGGGAGCGTCCATAAACTTCGTAGCTCCACCAAGGTGGGGGGAGGGGTTGGCTGGAAAGCCTCGAAGTTTCTTACTCATATTATTGATCACAGTTAAAATAAAGTACAGAACACACAACAGCATGTGGATAGTTATTCCTTGACAATTAACTACCTCCGTACGCAATTTACGATAGTCTGACAAGAGAAAACGGTATAAAATATCTTCTGGAATCAATAGAGAAAAATGCTACCTGCTACGTTGGGGGGGAGGGGGTAGAGTCGAAAGCCACGTCAGGCTACATGGGGGGAGAGGGGTTCACAGGAGACCAAATTGGAGCTACGTGGTTTATGGACGCTCCCTTAAGTGGGCAGCAATCTGAGGAGACTATGAAGGCTACCCTTGCCCGACTGAAGGGCCCCCCCCCCCTTTTCTCAAAATCAAAATCCGCTCAAGCCCCTCCCAATCCAAAATCCTGGTTCCACTCCTAATCAAAACCAATAATTTCTTAAAGGAAAAGATTTGTTTGCAACGTACAGTAACGATATCGCTCGCCAACATACAGAAATTTTTGAATGGTTGTTACTGAATAATGTTGGGCTGTGAGAAAACAAGAACTGTGCTGTCCGCTAACAGAAGATAAAAATAATGTCGTGGCATCAATAATTCATTTGGGGGGGCAAAGAATAATTTGAAGATGATCTTAAACACTTGACTACACAAAATGAAATTTTTGGCTTATGTGGAGGTGTCGTTATAAAAGACATCACTACTGACGTAAATAATTTATATGAATATAATATTTTGTCGGAGAAGAGCCGTGAATAATTAATGTTAGTTTTTCTGTTGGTTAAAAAGTAATGATTTGAGAAGAATTTTTAGGTTCTGTGGAACTGCCATTAACGCAAATTATCGCAGCTGATCATTTTGTAGAATTCAGATATCTTGAGCCAGAAAAGTGCATTGGGCCAGGATATGATGTATGTTCCACTTTAGGAGAAATGAATGATGTTCATAAAATAATTCTCATCAGATTAGTGATTAATTAAACTTAATTTTACACGTATTACACAATAGCAACGTCTTCGTACTTTTCGCCTCGAAACTTTATAACTGAAAAAAAAAAAAAATCCAATTTTGATTTATTGCAATTTTGATGATGTTTTTAAATGATTAAAGTTAAGTTATTCTGCACGAAAGCCGTTTAATTTTTCGCAAAGATTACACCATATCGGCATCGCCATTAAAACGAGCCTTTTGGAGTTTGAGAAACGTTTTTCATGTTGGAAAAATTTGTATTTAAGTAATTAATTGAATGCGGGATAACCTTCTTTTCAATTGAAACCTGGCTTAGCCAAGGCTAGCGGCGGGGGTGAGCACGCAGAATAGAACAGTCTCAGTCTCACAGCCAGGACGCTGTTTCTAATACTCAGAAATGCCTTCAAGTAAAGAGTGTGGGTACTAAAATTAGGACATTACTGTAACGATAGTGATTATATATGCATTTTAACTTTCAAATTAATGTACGAAATATACGTAAACAGATTAAAGCTGACGAGAAAAGGTGGGGGGGGGGGTGGAGGAGGAGACAATGCGTAACAGCCTCAGGGCTACCAACTGTTACTAATGAATCGCGCACTGTTGTAAGCTGAATGACAAACGCTGCTGACGTCTTTCTAGTTTTAACTATTTTTTGAGGTCTGCAATGACAAAACGATCAGAAACTTCGTTACGAATTAAGTACTCCCAAACTGACTGGTACTGTGACTTTACCATTCAAGTTAGTACACCACCAATTTCGATGGAGAAAATTGGTTCGTTTGAGACGAAAGTGAGTCCAAATATTTAAGCAGATGCGCTGTTATAAACTGTTCTTAACAGAATGGAACCGATTTGTTCACTAATGTACCTGAATTATATGTTTGATAACGTATTTACCAAATTAGTTAGCTCAATAACTGTCGATAGAAAAAGTGAATTTCAAAATAACACAATATAATCTTTCGGGCGATTGTTACGTTAAAATTTGTCTGGACGAGGTGGCAAGGGAATGCGTGAAATCCTGTCAGAGTGATGTGGGGCC
Organism: Vandiemenella viatica; assembly: GCA_031002005.1. Taxonomy (NCBI): domain Eukaryota; kingdom Metazoa; phylum Arthropoda; class Insecta; order Orthoptera; family Morabidae; genus Vandiemenella; species Vandiemenella viatica. The sequence continues at coordinate 8,316 of JARYHS010011282.1, read as the reverse complement.
AGGAATCACTGAGCGTGGGGGGTGAGTGCTTAACGTTCTGGCCTCGCATTCTGGAGGACGTGGGTTCGAATCCCCGTGCAGCCATCCAGGTTTAGGTTTTCCATAATTTCCCCAAATTTAGTGAATGCCTGGATGGTTTATTCTGAAGGCCATTGGGTGAATTCCTTCCCTTTCCTTGCCACTGTTCCTTCCAGCCTCTATTTACGTCGACGTCGACGAGGCCTAAAGACATAAGTAAAAAAAAAAAAATATAAAAAAGCTTGAATCTCAGCAAATTATGCTTCCAATGATCGCTAACTGCACTCCTTTAGAGAACTCAAATTCCGTGACTTATCATTAACGTAAGTTCTGTAAACACGCAGCTTGCTCTATCATCACACCTAGAAGCATTTGAATGGTGTATTGTAGGCGTCGTGTGGTTTGGATACATTTTGTGTGGTTAATGTGAATCGTTAAATCTACGTGAAGTGGTTGTTGTTTTTAAAAATCGACATTGATTTGTAACCTCCAGTCGAAGAATGCAGCGAAAGCAATGTCGGTATTGGGACCGACCCATAAAAAAGGAACTCGTAGAAGATGCATGATAAATAAAGTTTAGTATGTATGACTGTGTTTGAATGTACGATCAGCATAAAAATAAAGGAATGAAGAATTGTTTGTTAGGATATTGGTTTGTATTCGGCTAATCCGTGTTGGGCCGTATTTGGCCTAGTCTAGGCGATATTCGGCCATTAACAGGATTGACAATTTCAGTGTTGAGGAGCATCCATAAACTACGTGACTTGGTATAGAAAAGGGGGGGGAGAGGGGCCAGTTCCACCTAGCTTTCCATTCATATTATGTGTCACAGTAATAATAATAATTTCGTTTGGTCGTAATGAACTGGTGACAGGGTTTCTACAGGTGAGCATTCGCCCTACTAGCCGCCAATCGTGCCGGGTACAGAGGACCTACAAATTTAACGTAGAATTTGAAACCACTGAATGTTCTGTGGACTTCACATTACACAGCAGCTGCACCAGAGGTGAAGGCAGGAAGTGCGTATGAAATCTGCGCCGAGACAGGGATCGAAACCGGTGACCTTTCGATCTCCAGGTCAGACGCCTTAACCACTGAGCACCAAGACCACTTTCACAGTTAGAGGTACCGTACACGCAACAGCATGTAAACCATTTGCTCCTCATTACTAATATACGGTGTAATTTTACAATAGTATGAACAAGAGAAAACACTAAAAAAAAAGTTCTTATGAAATCAAAAGTGAAAAACGCTACGTGCTAAATTTTGGAAACGGGTGGGGGGTTAGGCAAAGCCCACATGGCGCTACATGGGGAAAGGGGGTTTCCAGGAGGCCAAAATGGACCTACATAGTTTATGGACGTTCCCTTGGGACAAACTTCTGAGAGCACTAAATCTCAACACTGCAGGTAAATCATGTTTGTGTAGTATTCGTAACAACGGTTTTAATTTTAGTTTCCTTTGAAGCATCGGTATTCACTATAAAATTAACGAAGAATTGCAGCTAAACAGGAGAGCTTTCGAGTTAAAAAGTTAGAAGTTGAGTTTCGGATAAAGAACTGGCTGGATAACACGTCTCATAAGGCCGTTCATCTTAGTGGTTCAAATCAAAGGCAGACTGTGAAACGACTTAATCCTTTTGACAGGCAAAAGGTGATGTGTTCGATACCCACGAATAGATTTAATTCTCATTTTGTTTATTTCTACTCTACAGTAATATGTGGTATTTTCTTCCGTTTATGCACGAAGAAACCGAATACAAATTTATCTTTCTTCAGAAGTTTCAGAAGTTTGTCATATGAACATTGCGCAGTTTGCGTTTCGACTAATGCAAGCGTCAAGCACAAGCACCGCACATCTCCTGCCCGCCACCCGCCTTTCCACAGCTCTAGCAGTCCACTAACAGTCCAACTAGTAGGACCTTCGATGATCTGATTTTCTGATAAAGGGCTCTTGATGGGCCGTGGAAAAGGGTTACAGGACTACATGTAAGACGTGTTGGATGTTGTAAGCCTCCCAGACAACCAACATAGGACCTTGCCGACAAAATGATGTACCGCTGGATCGTGATTGGAGGAAACATCCTGCGAGTGTGCATTAACACTGGCGTGTGGTGAGAAAGTACGAGTGGAAAGGATTGCTCGGAACACTTTGTTAGATCCCTTCTAGTAGCGTCGAATAGGTTGAGCGCATCCTAAGTAGTTCTGCAGGGATGTTCTGTAAGTTAGATCGTGAATAGGCCGCTTTACTTTACATGCTAGTTTAAACTTGTAAATCCGTCGCTCTGGTTATATAACACCGTTCAGTTCATAGCTGCTTTTATTGCAAGATCGTAAGAGCAAAACAACCTCGTAGTTGTTAGATTAGAGAAGATGGACCGCAATCTTGTATAAAGAGAAAATATATTGTAATGTGAACAAAATATCCGCTATACATCTACATTAAAAATTGCGGATGCGGAGGTAGGATTTCACGCGAAAGTTTCGCACTTGCGGATGCGGAACTTCCGTTACATCCCTAGGTACTAACATCGTTGAAAGAAAATGGTGAGTAACATTGCACCATAAAATAATGGCAACACGGCTAAAAAAACTGAGAACATTAATATTCTGTCAGAAATAGCTGCGAAGCAACAAATTTACCTCTTTTGTAAATAAAATCGAAATGATTCTTGGTTAATGAAAAGTGAGTAATTGTGATGAACTCATCTTCCAGGAGACAACTTCTGCCACTTCCTACGATTTGAAACAGCCAAGAGTTACGAGTGTTTGGATTTCAGCATGTAAGCCAATGTACTTACATGGTTAAATTGTATGCCCTGTATAATCGATATCTCAATTCCTGTTCAACCGAAATGCCTGACACCTCTGCGTTGCCCGTCTAGTATGGGTACAATAATTTCCTCTTAAATTAAACATTTACGCAATTCAGTGAATTTGATCCCTTGCGACACATTAGTTTGGATTCAGCATGTAGTCGCAGCTTAAGGGGGTAGGTACACCTAACACATACAAATATTTGTTAAAGTTGAGATGTCATTTTCTCCAAATCTATTTAAATTTGAGGGTTCAAATTTCATAGCTCCATAGAACTGTTATAGTTAGATATAAAAATTGATTTTTAAAATAAAAATATTGTTTAACAATAGGATAATGTACCATCCAAATTGACAGTGAAAAATATATTGTTGTAAAGGGTTTTAAAGATAAAAGGCATAGTATTTGAAATTTTTCTGTTAATATTGTAAACTAATATCAAGGCAACAAGTTGAACCTATAATATAACATATTTTACTCTATATTTTTATTAATAAATTTTTTTGTCAAGAAATTAAATATTTTTGATTTTTTTTGCTTAAATATAAAAGCATATTTTCCATTTGGGAAAAGCTGCATAAACAATAATGGTTCAGATTGTAGTACTTAGTATGTAGAACATGTCCTGCAAATTTGAAAAAGATCTATGCATATGGAAAAAAGTTATCTTTAAAACCATTTGATGAATTGCTGTTTTGAGATATTTAAGGTTAAAGATTTGGATCACCTCAAGAGCAGTAAGATTTAAATGGCTGTCAATCGTGCAGGGCATTGCTTAATCACACATAATTTCCACACTGTTGAAGATATTGAAATAATTTTTTCACTAAAATGAAGCCAAAACTATAAACTGTTTTTGTGAATAATAAAAAAAAAAATCATTTTTTTGAAACCTGATAAGTGTACCTACCCCCTTAAGAAATATCTATAATAATGGTGTATGATGTAAAGTTAGTTTTTTTGCCTTTAAAACAGTGCATTCTATTATGAAAATATCGCTGTTATAGAGGCTTAAACATTCTGTGGGCCAGGTCACTCTGCCTTTGCTTTTGGAATGACAGCTGTAGCATCCAGAAACAAGGCGTCTGTCTCTCTCAAACCAAAGGGCGAAGAAACATTTATTCCAAAACAGAAACAATGAGAAGTACAGATCCTACTTACAATATAATAGGGAGATGAGGTGGTTAAAGAAGTTGGTAAGAAGAGAACTGAGTTAAAAGACAGCAGGGTAATATAGAATATCTCAACAACTAAACAAGGAATCAATAACAGCAAATCATGTGGCTAAAATGGATTTATGAAGAGTGTTATTGGTGCAGCGGGACCACTTACTGATGCATTTAGAAATTTCTATGGCTACGTAAGAAAACTTAAGGGGAAGGGAGAAAGCTGAGACTAATAATAGATAAGGATGGAGAAGATGTTACTGAGGATTTGAAAGAGATGACATTTTAAGTATCTATTTTGGTGGGAGCATTAGGGACAATGAATCAGGAATGGGAGGGTGAAATCGGAGATCGAGATTAATCTCTTATTTAGAAATGAGAAGTCTAGAAAATTTGAAATTCATCTTGAGGATATCATGAAGGAACAAAGAAACCTGAAAAAACATAAAGGTGCTAGTGTAGATAATAAAGATAACAGGATGTGACATTGTATCTTATATTAAATTATTATTTAAATTGAGTCTGGATACATGCTGCTTACCAGAGGAATGGAAATATTCGAAGTAGTGTTGGTCTGTAAAGGAGGAGTAAATAGAGTAAAATTTTTTTGGCCAATCAGTTTGACATCGGTCGTAGGAAAATTAATGGAGAAATTGATGTACAACCATATCAGAAATATATGTGAGGAACTTAAATGAATTTAATGTCGGCAATATGGCTCTAGACAAGGATATTCATGCAGACTCAGTTATTAGGATATATGCAAGATATTTCGGATGAAATTGACAAGGAGGCTAAATTGAGAGTGTAGCACTATATCTATCAAAGGCGGTTGACAGAGTGAGCGATAAAATGGTGATAAATAATATAAAAACTTGTTGGAGTTAATGAGAAAGAGATTAGCTGGGTAGGAGAATTCTTAAAATGTAAAAAGCAAAAAGTTAGGGTAGAAAATGTAGTATTAAAGAAGTGGAAGTGAAAATGGGAGTACCACAGGGCTTTGTATTGGTACTATTGATACTCATGACTCTGATAACAGAAGTTAGGTTGTTTGCAGGTGACATAATGGTATATAATAGGATCAAAACGGGAGAAGACAGTGAACAGCTGTGGTGTGTACCTCGAAAGAATATCTAAATTGGTAGGTCAGCATGGAGAGAAGATAAATGCCAAGTAGAGTCAGCTTATTAGGTACACGGATAAACGCTGTTTATAATTGTAGGGTGGTTTGAGAATAATAATAATAATTAATTAAAATTGCAATGAGGCTTACGCTCCGGTGGTAATTTCCCAACACACCTATCTTCACCCTTTCCTGCACCGAACTACATTTTTAAATTGTTTCAATTTTTTGGTAGATTATTCATTATTTCTCCTGAAGTATAAATATCATGGTACAACGATTGAGAATAAGTTCAAATGGGAAAAGCACATTGGGCAGGTGGTAGAAAACGCTACAAAATCCTTTATTTACCGGAGATGATATGAGAATCTGTGCTAGAGAGGGAAGGGAACTGGGTTACTAAAGTTTGGCCAGACCATTGACTGAATATGATAGTACAGTATGGAACCCACATTTTAGGTGTCAAATACAGGAATTGGAGCGAGTACAAAGAAGGAATCTGAAAAATACCGTAGATTGCAATCAACAACAGATATGATAAAATAACTGGAAGACCGGAGAAAGGTGAAGAAGGTCATGGGAGTGTACAATCCCTATATTGGTTGCGAAGAAATTCAAAGATATTGGTGTAAGAAGTGAAAGTAATGCATGAAAGGGAAGAGATGACTATAACCACAAGCTGGCACAAGGGTGTAGGAAGATTTTCTTTTGTAGATAAGTGGGTCAGGGATTGGAATAAGTTAAATGGAGAATTGATGAATAATTTTCCAAAAACGTTGGAACAATTTACAGTTGAAATTTGTAGAGGGTAAAATTAGGTGTGTGCAGGAGAGGAGAAAAAATGGATGTGTAATGAAATTTGTCACTGGAGCGTGCGTTCCATCGCAATTAAATTAAAAATAAAATGCTGATTGAAGACGTTAAGGGTATAACATTTCGCAATTAAATTATAAATTATTTTGAAAACTTTCAAATCAATAACAAAGGTCCAGGACGAATACGGCTGATTTAGGAATTCTAAGCAGCTCAGAACTGCCGGCACAATTATTACAATCATTACACTCGTAACTGCTGTCGCGTCGCCACAACAACAAATATTCAACATCACGAGGACACTGCGGCGATAATACAGTTCACAAACCCCGTGCATAAGGACTGAAGTCATTGTCCTAGAGCTTTATTTGAGGAATTTCGAACATAGCGGGTCAACTGCGAACGATGTTAATATTTCTGTAAAACAGTGAATATTTTACAAAAAAAAAAATGCACTTTGGATAATTGACGTTTGATATAATTAATGTCCGGAATATTGACGATTCCACTGAATATTGAATGACGTACTTTTGAGACAGTTTTCATTCATAGGAACTTACAGTGCAATGTATAGTCTTCAGCATGCAGCATCTCAGCATTAGATTTGTTATAGTCAGCTGATTTGTGGTGAAAGTTGTGTTGTTGGATGTATTTTTTATAAAGAAAAGACGAAGAAAGGGAATGATGTGTTGGCAATATACGTGATACACATTAAACAAGAGGTGTGTTTCTACTGTGAAGTGTTTGTGGAGTCGTGCAGAACACGTATTGCTTATTACAACTCAAGGAATAAAGTTCGTTTAGCACACGTTTTCGGTAAGTAGTTGGTGTTGTTCTGTTTTAAATCAGCCCATTTTCTTTTTTTGAGTAACTTATTACTGTGTTGTCCACTACATATAACTTAATCATAAAGTGTTCGCGTATATTTAACATTATCGTACTTCATCAATCAATATGTATGAGCAAATTGCTAGGCAGAACTTACTACTATTATTTGGTGGAGTTCTATTATGTTGAATTTCATTGTTTTTTTTTATTTTTTTTTCTATAATCAATCGTTGTGGAAATCTTTACATTGCGATCAGAAAAAGAATACACACCACATCCTTGTTTTTAGGCGTAACTGACACTGAAATTAATCACTGGATGCCATTTTGTTTATGAGTGCTGTACCGTTGTTTCTGTCATGTTGTTTGGTCTATATTTATTTTATTTTTTCGTATGTATGATAGTTGTATGTTTGTTACAAAAATGATCTTAGCTGCTGAAGCAAACTATTTGAAGTTGCCTGAGTCTTGTTTTCTATTAGTCCCTTTCCATCTTGCTTTAATTAAAGCTACCCGCATTTCATGTTGTTGCATATTACGAATTAATTAGATACATATTTGTCAGCAGAATCGCTCTCACTGAAAGATAAGTGTAAAATCAAGAAATGTGAAAATATAAAATTAATTTTGCTTGTGAATTACATATAGTAAAAGAGTTACTATATAAAATTCTGGTGGAACTAAACATAAGAGTACGGTACTACAAGATAGTGTATGAGGACCATTGCTATATATATTATTCTAATCAATGACAGTATTTTACAGAACTTCTTACAAAGATAAATGTCTCTCTTTCTGAAACACTTCATTTTATTCCCATCTGTATAACATCAACCCATAAAATCCTGATCTGCTTGTTTGTGTTCACAACAGAAATGGAACAAATATTATGTCTGGGGACTACAGTTTAAAAGAAGGTCATATTTTCCCTTCTCGAGGCTATTGGGTGCCAGCTGGTAAACAGAGGTATATATTTCCATCAGAATTTCTTTAGGATTTTCTGATCATTTTCATCCTGAGTAGAAAGTTCCCCAGCAGTGTGCAATACTCATTTGGTTGCCGTGAGTCCATCTGTATTCTCCCACTTCAGTTGGTCAGTCTATCAGCTCAGCTACCAACACAGCTAGGCTTTCTTCTGAATTTTGTGGTTAATCCTTACCTTGACTTGTGTTAGTCTATACAAGTATTGTGTATTCAGTTACTTTTAACTATCAGCCTCCTGTGTTTCTCATTGTATATTCTTTATTGTATTAACTACTATTATTTATTTGTTATAACTAAATTCATGCTAGTTACTCTCACTCTCAACTCTTTATTCATGTGATTTTTCATTGGAATACAGCTGTCTACTGAACTGTGTATTGGATCAATTAGTTTCTTCCACAATTTCAATTTTATTTGTCATCTTTTCACCTAAACTTAATGATGAATATTTCTTCCAATGGCCAAACGTATCCAATTCTTATGAACTGACCAAATTAAAGGCTGGTTGGTGACTGACTGTGGCCTGCTAAAAGTTAATCTAAGACCCCCCTCCCCCCTACTGCCCTGTG
>JARYHS010011281.1:0-36804 GCA_031002005.1 Vandiemenella viatica | reverse complement strand
AAAGCCGTTACGTTGGGCTCAAGCTGTTGTGTATATGACTGTTGAATTTTAGTGGTATTCTCTGCGGAAACAGTGTGCATACAATACAACTGTAGTCCCACTTGAATGAAATCATAAGAATTATGGTCTATTGGTCCTGTTCCTATTTAGAAGCCGCATATTGTAGTCGACATTGCTACCCAAAAATTTTGAAGAAATGAGGCACAGTACAAATGTTGTAGTGGCCGTTTCCCATCCCTTGCTCACGTCACTACAGCACTCTAAAGAATCAGTACGTAAAATTCACGGAAACCATCCCCAACAGGAATATAAAATCATCTACAATATAATATAGAAGTTGAATGGAGAACGCTGAAATGAATGTCCATCAGACAACCACTTGATGAACGATCCAACGAGGAAGATTGAATGTTTTTACCGACAAAACAGTTTCAGATCAGCCAAGAAACGTGTGGATTCAACTGTAAATAAATAAATATCCTGGCAAGTTCTAGTCGAGCTTCATACAATTAGGATTCCATACTCTAAGAACTTTAATATATACTAGGAGGAATCAAAAAGAAAGTTACACTTCCACTTTATGGCCATTTATGAAACCACCTTCACATAGGCAACATGCCTATGGCAACATACAATGTAGCTTCATTTTTCCACATAGTCCCTAAGAGAAAGTAAACATTTTTTGGAATGGTCGAACAACTTTTCGATTCCAGATATGTAAAAATCACCTCAAGCGCTATGAAACCACCTGTAGACAGCTGCTTTCATCTCCTCATCGTTTCGGAATCGTCGTCCACCGATATCCTTTTTCAGCTTACCGAACACATGATAATCGCACGATACCGCAAAACCTCTCATGGCTCGCCAAACGCCAGAACTGCTGCAGAGATTCAAGTGGGAGGTATGGCAAAATCCTCCATAGAGTCCAAACTTAGCGCCATGAGATTATCATGTGTTAGGTAACCTGAAGGAGGATCTGGATGGATGACGATTCCAAAATGATGAGGTAGCTGTTTTCAGGTGGTTACACAACGCTGAAGGTGATTTCTATACATCCGGAACCGAAACGTTAGTTGACTCTTCTGAGAAATGTTTACAGTCTCTTGGGCACTATGTGGCAAAGTTAACTTATATTGTATGTTGACATTGCCAAGTTGCCTAAGTCTAGGTGGTCTTATAAATGACCATAACTAGGAATTGTAAATTACTTTTTGATTCGCCCTCATAATATGTATCCGGTAGATCATAGGAGAATTGCTTTGTACAAAAATCAATGTCTCGCACCAATTCATTTGAGGCTACTAGCAACACCATGACACTGCAGCGCTCACCACATGAACAATCGTTTAGTTCCAATAAAACTTACGATACGTCTTTTGGATGCAGCCAGACCGAACTAAGAAAACTTTCAACGAAATATTATAAATATATGGCAAAGTAACACGAAAAAAATTGATTTTATTGAGTGCAACGTAGAAATTTCAAGCTCTTTTAACCTGCATGATTAGGAAGAAAAAAGTATGGTTTTCGATCATCTTTTTATACAAACTTCTCGGAATACAGTTTATCAAAATTTTAATTATTTGTTTTTTTGGTCAAAGAAAAACATAACATATGAAAATCTAAAGTGTGAAACTTAATAAGCCTAAGTACTGGAGGCAATTGACATACAAAAAAACATGAGCAATAAGAGTCCACTCCCCTTAGGATTTAGACCACTTAAAATGTCCCAGTGAGTACTGAGCACGTTTACTATCGATTAACGTAGCCCTATATTATGAAAAAGAGAATTCTTATAGTTTTAAACATTGATCTAGGACTTGGAAAGAACTTTTTAAAACTCTATGTGGTTAGCGATGCATGAACAGAAAGAAAATTGAAGAATTTGAAATGTGGTGCTACACAAGAATGCTGAAAAATAAGTGTACAGACAAAGTACGACATGAACGAGTCTTGGAAGTGATGGGTGTGGAAAGAAGTTTGTAGAAGAGTTTTACAGAAAGAAGAGGCAGACTGGCAGGTCATATTTTGAAACGTGTAGGGTTGGTTAATTTTGTAATTAGAGGGAGCAGTCGAAGGTAAGAACTGTAGAGGAAGACATAGATTAGAATATATTAATCAGATAATTGTTGGCATGGGTTGTAAGGGGTATGTTGAGATGAAGAGGTTAGCATAATATAGGAAGGGATGGAGAATTGCATCAAACCACTCGAAAGACTGATGACAGCAAATATATATATATTCCTTTCCTTGTCCTGCCCAAAGTAATCATTGGAAAGCCAATATATATGTAGGTTGATGATAAGGATTGAAAAAAGGAAACAATTAAATAATTGTTATTACGTTATATGTTATCAGAGATCTACAGACAATTCCTATTAGGGGTAAAATATTTTATAAAGTCTTTCAGTTATTTACTGTCTTACCTGCTCACTCATCGTTTTGTCCCAGGTCATTCTGGTTCAATTATATAAATTCAAATGAAGTTCGTAATACGTGATGGTGTTATTTAAAGTGTTGTGTGTCCAAAATTCCTAATTAAATTCCATACAAATTTTATCTGTGTCTCCCTGTGCAGTAATAGAGAGAATATTTATTGAAAGATACATGTTTAGGGTAACCTTTTTATTGAAATTTAGTGAGTTCTCAAGAAACTGTTTAGAGTGTAGACGTATCCGCAAATCTGCGAGGCCCATATTGTGTGATCAAATAGGCGACTGTCAAAACTCAGACGAGTGAAAATCCAGCAGTTGATTAGCCAATCTGAAAGGGCAACCAGGTTTCTTGAACTATATGACTATTACTAGCAACTGTAACTTGGGTGTAGTGAGTGAATAAACGAAAATTTGGCGGATGTTGACGATTTCTGTGACTCTTTTCTCCTATTTAAGACAAACGTTTACAAAACTTTGACACTCATGTATCGTTTAAAATGTATTAGTTCTGAATGCGGTTGTTTAATGGATTTGATAAATGTTGGCCATTCTACATTAGTAAATAATTAAATCTGATTGCTTAAATTAGAGACTCATTAATTAAAATTTTTGGTTATAAATTAATCTGAAATATAATAAGTTGTTAAATATATTTTGTCCCAAACACAGCCATTTTCAATTGCAATAACTGTGAATTATTTCGGACTTTGCACGCAAAGTTGAAAAAGTAAAGGGCTGGAAAGACACATTGTTAAACAAATCGGCAGTTTGTATTGTATTTCGTTATACAAAACTCCATTTTTTTAAAAAAATCTGAAATTAACATTAATTTTGTATATGGACACATCCACACTCTATTGGAATTACTCTTAAAAGTTGAGCGGAATATGACTTGGGAAGCAATGTGTTATGTATGTTTGCTGTGTCAACTATATCATTTAGGCATTTATTTAACTTGAATTTGCTTTGGATATGCACACGTCCTTGTCAAACGATCATTGTTAACCCTGGAGGGGACCTACAGTTAAACGTAGAATCCGAACCATGGCAGCATTAGGAAACTGTGCCAGAGGTGAGGGTCGGGTAGGGTCTTGAAATCTCCGCCGAGACAGGGATTCGAACCGGGGACCTTCTTACCGCCAGTAGCCTTAACCACTCATCCACCCAAACTGCTACAAAGTATGATAATGGTTACCTCTGTCGTATTTGACATGCATCAAAGCCATTCCGCATCTGAGGCTCAGTAATTTAAGGAGCAGTAAGACATTCAGTAGATACAGTAATTCAAATCATGGACATCCACAGCCGCAATTTTTACCCAAACTGACTGATACTAACATCTTAACTGTATTAGTGGTATGAGTAATGCCTATAGTATCTTTTATTATAATAAGTAACTCTTGGTTACCAATGACGTCGTCTGTCATGCCATCTTGTCACTTTATGACGTCACGTTTTTCGTCTTTTTTTCTCAAATTAACTATCAGATATGATATTCTAAGGTTATAGACGTTATTTAATAACTATTCTATTTGTCAGAACACAGAAAGAAAAGTACGTATTCCATTTAAATCGACATATGAAGTATTAGTTGCTATTTCTTAATTTAACTTCTTTGATGTAGATTTTTTTATACAGTCTGGACAGCGATATTGTTGTTGTATTAAGCTAACATTTACATCATTTTCAAGATAATGAAGTGATTTCACTAAAATTGTGCATAGTCAGCGAAGAAAAGAACTGTTAAAATACTGCACTCAACGCAGTCATTTTTGACGGGTTTACAAGATATTTATATCCAATTGAAATTTAAGTAACTGTTATTATATACTGGAAGGAATGATTTGCCAAACCACTGAAATAAAGGTATATACTGCATTTAAACTAATATATTAATTATTAGTTGCTTTTATTACTGATATAACTATATCAGATACATGTACATATTTCCAGTTCGTCAAATTTAGATTGCAGTAAAATGAATGTATTCTGCTAATAGCATCTACGACTTTGAACAGCAATATTAGTAGAAGTTGTAGTTATGTCAAAACGCAAATAGGACCAGGCAACAGACACTTTTTTTTTTTTTTTTTTTTTTTTTTTTTTTACAGGCTATATCACGGTGAATTTTGTTTTATAAATAATTTAAGTTGCTTTCATAAGCTCCGAGTTACTGAAGTTACTGTATTTTTATACAAATGGAAGTAGTTCCGTACCGGTATTTATCGTGCAGAATGAGACCTGGATCAGCATGAGGTTTTAAGATTCCTAACTTATTTTGAAATTAATTGGTTACCTAATTCTGACATCATTCATTCAGTAGAACGTTCATCTAAGTCGCTGTGTAAACTAAAATTGAAATATGTACAAGTTACAAAATAAGATTATGAGCATTGCATAACAGCAATTCTATTTATTTAGGCAACCACAGAGAGATGAATTGTCTGATTACTTCATTAAATCCATTACAGCAAAGGGCATAAGGGTTTTCTTTAAAGTAATTTAAATTGTTTTCATGAGTGTTCTATTACTTAAATCATTACTTCGTTTTAACTAAGGTAGTTCCACAATGATCGTGATCCATTAAGCACAGACTACAATTAAAACTAATATTACATATAATGGCGTAAGTTACTGAGATTTATGTTTGCTTTTACTGATGCCATATTTCAGGCATATGTAACTCTGTCAGCCACTCAAACATTGTCGTAGTATCGATATGAATATTGAATATCAGAAAAAGGAAGGTGTCAGAACCCATGAAGGTACCGGTATTTGATTAAGTTTATATCACCATGTGTTAATGTTACTATGACTGAAGAAACGTTTTTCTGGCTGCAACTTTAGCGTAGTTTGTGGTTAGGTTGAAATGCTACTTCACTACTATAGTAAACAATGAGTTTGCTTCTTCTTTTACAGACTGGTGATATTTCAGCAACATAAGGAACCCAGTTAGGAATGTGTCCAGTACCTCTGTGTTACGAGTTGTGCATCTACTCAAGTTTTGTCCTCGGAATCCATGGAACAATATCATAGATATTAGTAAACAATAACGCAATTATGATGGCCCCAAAACAGATCTCCTGACCTACAAAAAAAAAAAAAAAAAAAAAAAAAAAAAAAAAAAAAAATCTGCCTTTTATTTAACTTATAGGTTTGATTCTCTTATTGGCACTACTAAAATTTCTGGTCACTGTTGGTCTCTGCTGTTGTGTGTAGATGGACAGGTGAGTCGGAGTCGTTATTCCTTATCTGCAGTAATCCGTAGCGCGTCCTGGATATGAGGGCCGTGGCTCGGGCGCAGCGGCCATTCGTGTCGACGCTGTAAGTCAGACATGGGTGAGTGAAGCGCCAGCACAGAAGGTGTTACGCCTTTTTGTATAAATCATTCTTTGATTTACTTGTAAAAAAAATTTAAATTAGTTTAAAAATGATAAAAGCTCAATTATTATGGTGTCCTTTTTGTTTTTCATGATTGAATTTATATTGAAAATATAACTCGAAAACAAATCGAGAAAATCGATCTTTCAGATCTCGATTTTTTGTGAATCGATTTATCTGATTTCAATTTGAATCGATTGAAGACTCGCTACCTTAGTCCGCGGGTTAATACAGGGATTCAGTGTCCACTGTCTCACGCAAAGCGCGAGGTCTGCCCCCTAGCGTTGAAAAATTCTGTGGCGCACTCTTCCATACCAGGGATAGTCGGCGACGTGGGTAAATAGAAATAAAATTATACCAGCCATAATTATTTTAAAATACTAAATAAGTTTTAATTGGCTGTTCAACTCATACCCCACGCGCACGCACAAACTTTCAATCCACTGAACTGGATCATCGTAATGTATGCAAAGTACATTTGCTCGCTGCTTCCAGCGGGTGCCGGCCTCACAGCAAGGGACTTCCAGAGATGCAGACGTGGTTCACTCACTATCACCCCACTCGGTGACATAGAAATCGCAAATAAATGTTCTTCGCTTGAAATACTGTATCTACAAAATGTAGCACGCGATTCTACCCGCGTGTATTACAATAATTAAATTCTTCCTTCCTTACGCCTTAACAAGAACACTCTCATCCAGGCTGCAATTCAACTTAACCATCTTCGCTAATATTGCCGCTAAAAAATCAAACGATACGGACACACCGTAACACATTTAATTCATCAGAACTACATATGAAGTTGTTTCAACATTTTCTATAGAAGGATTCTTAATTAACGTAGCAAAAAATTTACAATTAAATTCATTATACATCTTCAGTGTGAATTGCAACTGGACTAACACACGCGCAGTAACACGGTAACTGTATCGCAATGTAAATTTGACTTACAACGTTTATAAAAAGTAAGACAAAGTTTATAAGAAACATAAGTAATTACGAAACATAAGGATAAGATAAATCGTCATTGTTTGGTTTTGAAATTAAAGTTTTCTTGGAAAGTTTTTCATATATATAAAAGAAAAATCCATTGTTTTGGCGGCCTTTGTGGGAGTAATTTCAAGTAGTACTAGATGAGGGCATAGATAAAAATAATAATAAAAGAAACATTAAAACACGAGCAGGAGATGCATTGTTGGTTTTCTGGTTGCGAATCTGAGTATTTACGTGCCATAACCTATTGTGGAAGAAGCAATTAGAAAGCGAGAATAAAGCGGGAGTTTAGTACGTAGAAAGGTACTTTTGTTTATCACAAACAATGATGAGGTTACCAATATAAACACAAAAACTTTGTCAATTGCCACGAACGCTTCCTGTGTAGTGGGTTTTACTCTTTTATATGAGAACCATAATTTAATTTTTATTATTTATCTATTAAACAGTTGGTTGCTGCCCCATTCAAAATAAAGTGTGAATCCTGTCATAATTTTCTTTCATTTACCATTTCCACATTCATTTGTGTGCCTATCCATTACATTGGACTCTATTTTGCTGCTCATCTTAACGAAGTTATTTCTTCTGACCCTCCTTCAATCACCAATACCTCCTAACTAAAAAAAAATTGGTGTACAATGTTTGTTTCATTTATGAACTGGGTTACTTTTTCCTAACCGATATAATTATTTGAAGTTAATATGAATGAACAGTAGTACATTCACTGAAGGTCAGAATTATTATACTCTGGCTAACAATTATTAGTTTGCTTGGAGAATTCAATGTGTGCATTATCTTAGATAGCAAAATAAAAGGTAAAATATTATCCTTCATATATTGTAGCCAACTTATCCAGTAAGAAAAATGATATTTAGTCTGCTTTAAAGAAAAACTAATGCTGGAACGTCGAGGTCATTAGAGGTAGGAAGGGACTGGAAACAAGGAACGCGAATGGAATTCGGCCAGTGCCTATTGAAGGAAGCATCCCGGCATTTTCCTAGAATGATTTGGGGAAACCATGGAAAACCGAAATCTAGTGCGCGGACGGGGATTCGAACCGGCGTCCTCCCGAATGCGAGGCCAGAGCGCTAACCGCTCACCCAACACGCTCTGTCAAAGTCACTAAAGTCAGGGAATTTCATGTACTGGTAGTGTTACGTATTAATACACAGTAGTTCTATAGTCTTATACACAGCCGCAATATTCGCACATTTACCTGTTATTTCACTGAAATGCTATGTTTAATAAAGGGTAGTTACAGAGAAATTCATTTCAGCTTTGTGTCTAGTAAAAAATTATCGCACGTCACTATACTTAAGCTTATTCGATGATATTTGAAAGAACCGCCTTCAATTACCTGCAAATAAAGAGTGGAATATCAAGAACTCTATGGAAATAGCTCGAATATGGTAGTGTAGTATGGGACCCTCATTTTACGTATCAAATACAGGAGTTGGAGAGGGTGCAGAAAAGGGCTGCTAGATTTGTTTCTGGAAATTATCGCAGAATGTAATCAGTGACGGATATGATAGAAGGAGCTGGAATGGGATTCATTGCAAGACAGGAGGAGGATGAGGAGGGTCATGGGAGTGTACAGGGCGAATACTGGCGATGAGGCGTGGAAAGATATTGGAGTAGGTATGAAAAGTACTGCATGGAAGGGAAAAGAATGAGCCATGATCACAAGCTGGTACTCGATTTCAGGCACAAGGGTGTGGGAAGATTCTCTTTTTTAGTTAATGGTGTTAGGAAATGGATTGAGTTACCAAGAGAAATGATGAAAAATTTACCGAAAAGTTGAAAGAATTTAAATATAAAATTTGTAGAGGGCAAATGTAGGTGGCTGCAGTATAGGGGGAAGATGGGGGTGTAGGGTAATTTCCACGGGAGCCTGTGCTCCATTGCAATTAAATTAAATTGGTCTGCCATGTTACGCTACTGGAACTCTCCAATTGATGGGATATGGACGACTGTATTACCACTAGTGACAGCTGAGCAGGTACGACTGCAAGGTTTTGGTGGTTGGCTCGTAGGACGCGAGCGCGCTTCTCTGTCGTCACTATGTCCCCGTTGTGATTTCCAATGCTGCCAGCCACTTAGCTTTGAATATCCATAGATGGCTGATATAGTTTCCTTAGATTTGACATAAAAATCCACTGACTCGCTAATTGAAGGACTGAAACATTAATTCTACATCCATACTCTGCAAATCACAAACATTGTGGGTGGCAGAGGGTGCTAAGCACCAATCCTAAACCCGTCCATTCCAATCCCGAATAGTGCGAGGAAAGAAGGAATACATATAAGTATCAGTACGGCATCTTATTTCTCTAATCTTATCCCTCCGGTCATTGCGACCTAAATAGGTTGGCGGAAGAAGTATTTCATTGCACTCGAAATTTAAATTTTTTCGCATATTCTCCAATAAATTCGAACGCAAGCTACGTCGTCTGTCTTCCAAACTATCCCAGCCCAATCTATGTATCAATTCTGTGACGCTTTCATAAGGGCTGTAACAACAAGTCACGAATCTAGCGGCTCTCCTCTGCACCCTCTCAACTGAGTCAATCAGAACCTTGCGATACGGATCCCAAACCCCACAACAGTAATCCAGATGCGGACGCACCAGTGTTTTATACGCTATCTCCTTTGTTTGAGCATTACAATTCCTCAAATACGACCTATGAATCGTAATTTAGAATTTGCCTTGCCTACGACGGAAGTTATGTGCATGTCCCATTTCATGTTGCTTTGTACTATCACCCCCAAATACTTCACGGAATCAACCGTTTCAACAGGTGAATTGTTTATTTTGTACTCGTGAACAACCTCATTCTTCTTGTTACTTATCCGCATTGCCTTGCACTTTTTGCAATTAAGTGTAAGCTGCCATTTACGGCACCAATCGAAAATAGCATCCAAATCACGCTGAATTTCTAAGCAGTCGTCGGAGCACCTTATTTCCCTATAGATAACCGCATCGTCGGCAAACAATCACAACCAGCATTTGAAGTTGTCACCAAGATCGTTTATAAATATTAAGAAAAGAAGTGGACCTATTACACTTCCCTGAGGAACGCCCGAAGTAACATTTATCTTAGATGAGGCTTCCCCGTCAACAACGACATATTGTGATCGACCAGTTAGAAAATCACGTATCCACTCGCAAATCTGAGCCGAAATACCGTAAGCTCGAATCTTCGCTAAAAGTAGGTTGTGCGGCACAGAATCAAAAGCTTTCTGAAAATCCAAAAAAACCGCATCAACTTGCGAACCTGCATCGATAACTTTCATTATGTCGTGGGAAAATAGGGCCAATTGTGTTTCACACGATTGCTTCTTCCGAAATCCGTGTTGGCATGGTGTAAGTAACTCGTTCTCATCTAGAAACTTCATTATGTTCGAGCATATGACATGTTCCAGAATTCTGCTGCAGACTGATGTTAGAGACATGGGTCGATAATTCCTAGGATCACTCCGATCTCCTTTCTTAAAAACGGGAATTACCTGGGCTATTTTCCAGCTAGAAGGTACTTTTCTCTCTTCTAGTGATTTACGGAATATATCTGACAGAAATGGTTCAATATCCTCCGCGTATTCAGAAAATACTCTTACCGGTATACCATCGGGACCCGGCGCTTTACCCCACTTCAGGAGTTTTAATTGCTTTACAATACCTACGCTATCAATTTCTATCGGATCCATCTCTAATTCCACACGATGTGGTAAAGTGGGGATGTTTTCCAAGTTTTCTTGCGTGAATGAATTTTTGAATTCGGTGTTAAATAAGGTACCCTTGTCGCGGCTGTCTTCAACCTCCCGTCCGTCTTTTATTAGAACTGGCTTATTGTTCCCACTAAAACTAACTTTTTTTTACATACGACCAAAATTTCTTAGGGTTTTCAGTGAGGTTCTTAGAGAGAGAATTTTCACGAAAGTTATTAAATGCCTCACGCATCGCATTCTTAACTTGTCCCCTTATCTCCTCTAACTTATCTAAATCAGTCCGATGCATCGTCCTTTTTGATCGTGCATGTATCTTCCTTTGCTTCTTGAGTAACCTTTTAACCTCCCGTGTGTACCATGGGGGATCGTTCTCTTCCCTGATTGTCCGTTTCGGTATATGCAAGTTCATACCTTCCCCAAGTATATGTAGGAATCGATGGCACCTCTCTTCAACGGTGCCTCCTGCTACCAAGAAGGTGTGGTAATTATGCCTCAAATACGCTCTAAAACACTATTTTGAAGCCTTTTCGAATCTGTAAACGATCCTCTCTTTTCTCTTTCTGCGCGTGGTTGTTAGTTTTACTGTAGCAATTACAGCTTTGTGATCACTTATTCCTGCGGTGGTAGAAATATCCGTGAATAGTTCGGGCCTATTTGTAACAACTATATCTAAAATATTTTCGTTACCGTTGAGGCATCGCGTTGGTTCAGTTACGAGCAATTATTGAATTTACTTTCATCGCTGCTGCTATGACTCATTTTTTGTGCAAGGGACCATATATTTTGTTTGTTGATATGAAATTAATGCATTTCTTCTGTATTCCGTGGCCCTTTTGGCTCTGGGAATATTGGTTAGACGGCGAAGATTGTCTTCATTCTCGGGAGGTTCTGCATTGCAATGAACTTGTCACCGCGCATAAAGAGTGCGCCAATAATTCTGTATTGTGCTCTTATAAGTTCTCTAAAATCTATAATCAATAAACAAAATCTGAGATTTATTTCATTTCAATCTTTGGTTAACGCGAAGGGGTTGCAAGGAAACTAATCACAATAATTGACAATTCTGTAATGCAGTAACACTATGCGCTGTAAGATTAAAAAAAAAAAAAAAAAACGAACATAAGGTAAAATCAATAAATAACTGAAAATTATCTAGAATCCATAGATATTTTAACAAAATCCGAAAATCCTAACTTTTTAAAAAGAAATCTATAGATCAACGGACTAAATCGGTAGAGTTGGCAACACTAGTTATTTAACACGTACAAAAAGGCAGCTACAGGCAATCCAATTTCAGTCTCAATCTGCAGAGACAACCAGCAGGCTTCTCCCTACACATCACAATTTTGCTCCCAATTTTAGTTCGCATTTTGATCGCATGAGTGACAGTTGCAAGCGCTAAGTAATGACTCCTTTTATGTTAAAGCAACAAAATGTACAAATCGTTTTAAAAATAACCTGTACTATAGTTTGTATTGAGAGGAGAATAAGATATTGGGTGAAGATTTGGATTTTATTAAGAAAAAAAATGTAATCTTGCCTAAACTATTTTGAGAAGCCTGGAGCCAGGAGATTTCAAAAATTTTCTGAGAGTAGATTCTGAAGGTTTTTCAAAGATCATCCACTTAGTGACCCCTTTTATATATATGTATATTTGCAATTTTTTACTAGAACACAAGCCTGTGAAGATATGAAATTTAGTTCATGGATTTCATAATAAATGCTTTAAGACATCATTTCTGAAACGTGTGGGCTATCTAAAGATGTCTAAAATACCATATTAAGGAAGAAAAAAAGACTGCGTTACTTCCTGGTCTAGTTTCTTGTAAATTTCGAGCATAACTCGAATGGATTTTGCGGTTTATGTAGTTTTCATTGTGTTTCTCCCACAATTGGGTATATTCTAAAAAAAAAATTCACACCTTTTCCTCTTTACACATTTTTGAACACACACGACTTAATGGCTCGAAATACACTCGCTCCCTCCTCCAAGCCGACTGAGTTCGAAATTGTCTCAATCGTTGAAGTCCGAGCTACACCCGTCTCAATTTGCTCTCTGCCGGCAGGGACGATTTGTAATTATTTTTGTCGGGTCCTCCCAATCTCCCGATGTCTGGAGTAACAGACCCAATATGCCTACATAGGTGGCAATCTGCAGAACCCCTGCCGGATTGCCCTGCATATTGGGACCGAAATCGGTTTGTTTGCAGCCGCTTTGAAACTGTAGAATAATCAAACTAAATAGGGATTTTTCTTGGAATATTACTAAGGCGCATCAGATAAATGGAATTCAAAATACGAATATGATAATTATAGAAAAAAGTATATGATGCTTGGGTCACCATCAGTGAAGTGATGGCTGCCACTGCAGCCCTTTTAAAGAAAAAGTACAGGTTAATGGTAATATATTCGGGCTGTTGAAGGAAGAAAAGTAGGTCTGGGAGTTCTCTCGTTGGTAGGAAGGACAGTAATAATATAAAAACAACATAATGAAATGACGTCTGTCTCTACATTACACTTGCAAACTCACTATCAATGGCGATTGAATGGTCGAGGTAAATGACTCCACATACTTTTGTGTATGTGTTGTTTATAAATTGTATTTTCAACATATGAAAACAAAAAGTAATTTAAGGAATTCCCACGTGGAGGCCATGAATTTCATGCGACGTTTCGAAGCTGCCTCCGAGTTCATCTTATGGCGAAGTGAGTGGTTCAACGAGTGACAGTTCGAATATAACTACATACATTCGATCCAAATCAGATTCTTTCAGCATGCACATTATTTGCCCCTTCCAATAATCCAAGACCTAGGACAAAACGAATATCAGGACAAATGCAATCAACCAATCATAACACTAACCAGAAATTATAGAGTATGAGTCTAACATGATACCAAAAGAAATAACATCACGACTTCCATAAATCAACCAGCCTATCTCCCACTATTTGTACAGAAGTTAGAGCAGGTACAACATTGTATGTGATTAGGTGCACCACATCGGCATGGGAGACGTGCTTGGCACACTTGGCCTTGACGTAACCAGCACTCGTTGACCCACACAGCGTACATAAGGCTGGTCACATTTCGCCGGAAGATGAATTCGGAGAGCGACATTGAATCGTCGAAACTAAGTTTACAGGCTTCCCCTGTGCGTTTGCTGAGAAAGTTTTGTGAAGCAAAAATGTTTATTATTGTTTGACGATTTTACAAAACATTTAAAATAATTAGTAAATTGCGACAGCAAATTTTTTTACTTTGATAGGGGTAAAATTTCATCAGTAGTGCACCCTCTTATAATTGACATGTAACAAAGTCATACCGCATCTGAGGGTCAGTAATTTAAGGAGCAGTAAGACGTTCAGTAGAACCTGCAACCCCTTCATCCACAGGCGCAAACATTGTCCAAACTGCTGATGCTAACATCTAAGAGGTATCAGTGATATGAGTAATGACGTAATATTCGCTGTTACAGAACACAATGACTTTGCTTCTTATTTTAGTCAGTGGTGATATTTCAGGCATTTAAAGAACAATGTTAGGAATGCATCCAGTATCAATATGAAATATTGTGCATCTCAGATTCCGTAGCACTATATCACAGATTTCTGTAAATGATAACAAAATTATGAAGGCCACTAACCACATCTCCTACCCAAAACACCTCCCCCCCCCAAAAAAAAAAAATCTGTTTATGTTTAACCTATGGTTTTATTCACTGTTTTTCACTAGATTATCTGGTCACTGTTAGCTTCAGCTATTGCCTGTAGACACACAAATAAAATCAAGCCGTTATTCCTTATCTGCAGTAATCCGTAACGTCTGCTGATATGAGGGCCGTGGCTCTGGCGCAGCGGCCATTCGTGTCGACGCTGTAAGTCAGACATGGGTGAGTGAAGCGCCAGCACAGCAGGTGTTAACCGTTTCTCTGCCGATTCAGTACTGACATATATTTGTTTTTATCGCTTCTTATTATAACGTGCACCCATTCTTTAGACATTGTCTCAGAGTGATGATTTTTTTTGTGAAATCCAATAATTTCCGTCCTGGTCGACAACTCTATCATGAATGTTGTCGTCGATCGTTTCCACCGTTACAGGGAGATACATGACATTAGCAGGGTGCTCTACAATTTTGTACCATGGTGGTACTGTCGGGAAAAACTCGTGAAGTGTATGTTCCAGTTTGTGTGTCACGTAATTTCCTGTACAAATGCTTCGATCTAAGCGTATCGAATTAATCTTCAATATCTGTAAGGTGAAGTCTGCTGTATGAACTCAAGACTGTTAAAATCTGAGAAGGAATCAAATCTATTTCCATTGGCTTTTCTATCGCGCACTTGAGTGATACAATAATCAGTTTCTCGTTATCAATGTGCAGAGCGAAATAACTTGTCAAGTCGTCAATATCGTTGTATCCTGTGTATATGTATATATATATTAGTCATTTTGTCTATAACTTTCTATGTTTGAATGTCAACCAGGCCAATTTTGTATACGCCAAAAGGAATTACAACACAAAATCGAACTGTTGTCAGATGATCAGAGTGTCACAGTCATGTATATCCCTGACAACATTTCTGTTGCTGCTACATATTGTACAGTATTGTGTTGCATGCAAAGTACCGCTGCAATTCCAATCGTCTAGGTAAGTCACCAAAACCGTTGAAAGTTTTCACTGTACTATCCTTATACCTAATGTACGCAACCCAGTATTCCTGCAAGTTCAGCGCTGTCGAAGTTCACAATTCCTCATTCACGTTCACCAATTTTTTGAGGTCGCGAAAATGATGTATACGCAAACGCTTTATATGTCTGTGTATATTTTCAACGGTCAACGGCTGCACCGACTTATTTTTTTAATCCCATCCCATCTTTCCAGTATGGCAACAAATAAAAATCTGTACCTCTCATATTAATTGCTTCCCTGGTTTCATTGCGCCGTTTCGGTAGGGACAGCTGCATTTTGATTCTTTAGCTGTTTTGGCACCTTATGTATGGCCGAGGCTTCATTTACGAGATACCCAGCAGCCGACCATCGGCCAAAAAGAGGTGTTTAAGGCTGGATACCACTCTTCTCATTCACTTCTTGTCCGTCTCTTTAATGCCTGCGCTCAGCTTTAGCATGGCACACGTGGTACCATTATTAACTAGAAGATCTTCTACCTCTTCAGCAGTCATTTGCATCTTTGGCCTTTGATAATAAAGGGGGTTTTGCTGGGTAATTTTATTTATTGCATTCAATTTATAATTTTATTAATTTTAATATTAATCATGTCGTTACTCTTATAAATTAAATATAATTTTTAGTCATTTGATTTTATCAAATAGGAAGAGGGTGCAAAGTGATATCCTATCTTGCATCACTAATAAATTAATAACCTCACAGATTTATTCAAATTCAACATTGAAGGCCTATTGACGTTGGTGTATTTTACAATTAATTTAATACATAAAAATCGAAGGTTCAAACACAATTAACACCGAGTCTTACAATATGAGACATAAGACGTTAATTCTAAACAAACAACAGTGACATATTTATGTCAAATTTAAGCACTATGTCAAGATTGAATTTAGCTAATATGAAAAATTGTACTAAGGAAGTTAACATCAAAATATTCTAACTAGTTTATAAAGCTGTTCATAAATACAGGTTTATAGAAATAATTTTTATATCTTAATTCAAATAGGGCGCCATTAAGTCTTGGACTTAAACAAAACAATATTTTCTGATTGATAGGAATTTATGACAGTCTTCCCGTATCGAATAAAGTTATTCATGGCTTAACACGCTCAGATTTTCGCAGAGTGCTCAGAGGCGTTGACGGATCGAGGAACGCGCAATACTGAGTTCTTTTTAATGGCTGTTTGTCTTTACCGTTTATGCAGCAGGGGCGATGCGCCGGCACCTATGGTGGTGACTCGCACACTTCCTTCAGACAACAGCAACAGATACCGCAAGCTATAGAGCCAGAGGTGGCTCAAACCGTACTGTTATAAGTCTCGTCGTAATCGAAGACCAGGCGATGGCGTGACTTATCTCCTCTCAAGTAACCACCGCAAGACCTCGGGAAAATCCTTCCTCCTTCCAAATGTCGTGTCAGCATCCCCTCCAGCTCCGTCGAAATCCAATCCGTGGGCTCATAAGACATGTGGACTCAGAACACACCAAACAGCTGGTTATTATTTTGTAACAACCACGTTGATTGGGAGTTCACAGTCACGTGAATCACACTTGGATCTGCCATAACTGCGTCACCCCGGAAATGTCCTACTTTCTCCGAGATTTCGCTTCAGCCTCCTAAGATCTCTCATCTCATGGCACAATAGATAATCCTGGCTAATTGTTCACTTGACAGGAGAAGGGTCAGTTAGGCAGCACTTGCCGGATAAGCAGATCTTGCCACTCAGCTCACGTATGGACGGAATCGCATTCCACCGTTACAGGTAGCTCCCTGCAGACTTTAAGCTAAAATACCGTTATGCTCTGTGCACTCTCAAGCAAAATATTCAAACCCTCCTTTTAATATGAATTATTGTTACTGTTTAAAACATTGGACGAGTCTGACACAGCAGTCTCGTTACAGCCTTCATCTGTTTAAAGTCTTCTGTGCAATTATATGATCCATTTATGTCTACTATCGCCCTTCCCATATTGACTGTCATGTTTCCTGTATGCTTTAACTAGTGGATTGATCCCTGTCTGACCCTGTTTCAACCGTTTTTCAAGTTTTGTCCCAAGTCCAAAGAATTAGTTTGTCGGAATGTGTGCTTCAAATGGAAATTTGTCAATTATCTAGAGTAAGAAACTCCTCGTGGGAGTTTTTTTTTTTTTTTTTTTTTTTTTTTTTTTAACATGCCTTCATTCCTTTGGTTGAGGGCTGTTATAGAACTGTGGCTCTTATCAGCCGATAGTTCTTACATTAACTTTATTTTCATATACATTTTTACATTTGCCTCACCATGTTCTTATACATTGTCTTTTATTATTTTCTTATAATTATTCCTCTATTTTAGAAGGTTATAACCTAATTGTTTTAATTCCTAATTGTTCTTATACCTAGATTGAATCTAATTTATATAAAAAAATTTAAATCTAATTTCTAATTTATGTACATTTTTCTTTCTTTTATATAATTCAATTTATTACATTTTGTTTTGAGCATTTTCTGGTTTCATTCTTTCCTTATAGCAAGATTTCTATAATTTGTAATTTAGAGGTATTTGGTAGCTATATCGCAGTTTGGAATGTGCAATCTGGTTTGTCTGTTTATTTTTTGTTTTCGCCTTCGTCCTCTACCTGCCTTGGTCTTTCGGCTAAAGTGTGGAGGTAATTGTTCATTTTGTGTTAGGTTGTTGAGTATTTCGTCTCTGTCTGCTTCATTAAACGTCTTTTCTCTATTGAGAGCTGTTATTTTAGGCGGGTAGATGTATTTGTATTTAGGCTTTCGCGTAACGATTGGTTTTGTCATTAGTAGGTCTTGCATGTCCTGTCTGAGAGTCACGAGTCTTTGTCCATATTTAGCCCTTTGGATGGCTAATCTTGTTTGCAGGGGTGTAATATTCACCATATCATACACCTGCCTTGACGCATCATGTGGTCTATTTTGATGATGCTTCGAAGTAGTCTTCGTTCTGTCGCGTACAGTCTGTCTGTTTTGTACATTACTGTCATTGGAATTGTCGGTCTGATAAATGTTTTGTATTTGCGAATGGCTGTCTGGTCAATACATACGTTGAACCGTCCTTGTATAAATCTGATAAGGCTCTGTCTTTTTCTGATTTTGTTGAAGTGTCTCTCTGATATGGGTCCTTCCAGTTTAGGTATTTGTCAATGTGTATCGCCAGATGTTTTGCGCAGTCTGTCGGTCTTAGTCGTTGGCTCAAAAGAGTCAGTTGTATGTCCTGTTGTTTTTGCCTGTCGTCTCTTGGTAAGGTTTCCATGTCTGAACAGAACGGTCTGAGTTTTTGTTGGATTGGGTTTAATTCTCCATTTGCTCATCCAGTCCTGCAGTCTTGTCAAGTAGTGGGTCGCGCGTCTGTTTACAATTTTCCTATTGACCGCCGAGCACCAGTAAGCGGTGTCATCTGCGTATTGTGCTGATTCTTCGTCATTTCCGTCAGCTGCCGGCATATCTGATCCATACAAGACGAAGAGCAGAGGAGATGGAATTCCTTCCTGTAGCACTCCTGACTCTAGCTGTGACTACGTCGGATAGTCGCGTCGTTACAGTGGATTGTACATTGTCTTGACTGAATTTGTGTCTTGAGTAGTCTGACTATTTTGTCTGTTATTACTGTGGATGATAGTTTGAAAATTAATCCGTCTTGCGAATTTTGTCAAAAGCTCGCTCTATGTTCAAAAATATTGCTAAGTGCAGCGGCCATTCGTTGAAGTTTTTGGTCACGATGTGCAATTAGTCTGAGTAGTGGATCGTTAGTCGAGTGATTTTATCAGAAACCTGATTGAGTTTTTCTTTTCTACATAGGTTTGAAGTCTGTCTGCTATAATTCTGTAAAACAGTCTTCCCAAACACATTTATGAGAGATATTGATCTGTATGATTTTGGATCGGTGGTGGGTTTATTAGGTTTCGGGATCATTACAGTTTCGATTTTTTTCCCATGATTCTGGTATAGCTTTCGTTTGCGATGCAGCAGTTAAATAGTAGTGTCCCGTATTGGTACTATTACTGTCACAGGTGCCTTTCTCAGGTGAGGATCTAGTAATTCCGTCAGGTACTTGGGGCTGAGTTTCTGCCTGTGTAGATAGCTGAGAGTACTTCTTGCTGTGTGATATATTTTGTCAGTGTTTGCTCCTTCTTCTGTTTGTATTGTCAGTGTCTTGAGCATTTTAGGGAGTCGTGTTTCTACTTCTTGTCGAAAGTCTTCATTAAATAAGTTGTCTTCTGGAAAAGTGTGAATTTCTTCTAGATTCTGTCTAAAAGCTTCTGCTTTCTGTCTGTTATTTGTATTCGCAGTGTGGTCTATGATTAGGGTCGTAGGATTGGATTGTTTTTATCCCGTTAGTGTCTTGAACTTGTTCCAAAACTTTCGTCTTTCTCTGTAATTTAGCTCTCTGCATGTGTCGTCCCATTCTGTCTGTCTGTATTCCGATATGATGCATTTGATCTGGTTGGTTAGTCTATTCCACACAGTTCTCAGAGCCCCATTACCTGTTCTCTTCACTTCCCTGAAGATTCTTTATTTGTTACTGTTTTCTTAGCGTCGGCGCTTCAGCTGGGATGACTGGTTTCCAGTTGTAAATCGTCTTTGTCGGTACTGCTTCATCTATGGAAGTCTGTAAAGTTGTTTCTATAAAATTGTATACGTTTTTTATATCTTGGTTATGTGTTATAGTCAGTGGAGATTTTAGTGTTTTCGTGATTATGTCTCAGTATTTCGTCCAGTCTGCGTTTTTAAATAATTTGATGTTTCTGGTTTCAGGTGGTAGGTGGGGGTCCAGATATTGCTGTAGTCGTTAATGTGATAGGGATGTGGACACTTGTTATGCTGTCCTCTAGTTGTTTGAATTGAATTTGTCTGTCAGGTTGTTACTGTATAATATATGGTCTGGGGTAAAGTGTCCCTGGTGTCCAATAAAAGTTGGTCCACCTGTTTGGAGCCTGCATGTGTTCTCTGTGGTTAGTAGCTGAATCAGTTGTTGTCCGTTTTGATTTTCCTGAGTATCATCAAAGTATTGATGTCTTGTATTAAAGTCTCCCATTATTATAAAGTCTTTAAACATCATTATAAATCGTAGGAGGTTGGTCGGTAAGTTGTTTCGTGGTTGGTTATATATACAGGCTACCAGTATGTCTATATTTAACCGCAGCAACCTCCAAACCCAGTCAAGACAGACGGCGCGTGAGCCACCTACGCGGCCGGCAAAACCAGCAGCCAACAGGGCTGCAGATGTCAACCGGCCGGCCAATGAGATGGTTGACCAGTGGAACCCTGCCACTGCCGTACCGAATCCAGCGAGCAGCTCACGGTGGGGGTTGGGAATGTTATGGCTGGAGAAAGAAAAGAGGGGAATACTGTAGGAAGCTTTGGTGCGGGTGAAAGAAATGATCCCAGAAAGCAGTTTGTTAGATTTTTGTAAAAAATTGTAAACTAGTCGTGTTGAACACACTATTTAAGAATCATTCACGAGGGACATATATCATGAAACATTCAGGTGATACAGGTATATGTCAGTTACATTATATAACTGTAAAAATAATTAAACAATGTAGGAATGAATTTCTAGTTTGTAAAACATACCAAAGAGCATACATAGATTCTGATGGTTATGAAGTGCCAGCTGAAATTCAAGAGAAAAGAAATAATACAAGCAGAACAGACTGGAAGTGAACGAAATAAAACAATCTAAGATGATAAAAATCTTTGTGAGTTGGTAGGGGTGGGTTTATTAGGAATTCAACTCAAGACGAATGGAACGCATTGAATAGTGTGCCTTCGCATAGTGAAACTCTACCAAATTCTGTGTTAGTGTTTCATGATGTTTCGTGTATAATCAAAATAATATACGAAATTTCTTTTGTATCGCGAGACAGAGGTTATTACATTATTTCTGCTAGTACATGTACCAAACATATAGTTGGATACCGAAAGAGCTGATTAGAGACAATTCCGGCTTGAACATTCACTTTAAACAGGACAATAAAAATCTCAATCGCATTTAGAACGATCTGTATCTGTCAGCGAGTTTTAAAACTTATGTGGCTAATGCTTTAATATGAGCAAGCATGGATTTGTGGTTGTTGACAAAGACTGTGACAGGTATTGTGGTCGGAACCTCAGCGGATTTGATTCATTTTTGAATAAACAGCCAAGCACAAGATGTACTGGCATCATTACAACTATGTACAGGTTTGGTAAACATCAGCGATAACGAAGAATATCGGCCTCATAAAAATTTCCAAAACGTGGTAGATACAAGTATAAGTTATTATAAAATTCTCTCGACTCTAAAATCATCTCAGTAATAACTTCCAAAATGTTGATGTTAGAGTGAATTGGGAAAAAATTAACAAAAATATAACAATCCTTGTAAAACAGGACGATAAACATTGCTTTAAATCAGCAACTGTAAATGGTTACCTCCCACAATCTATTAAGATATAAAATGGTACAGTAAACTTCCACTAGCTTCAGTTGGTGGTTAAACAGAGGTGCGCCAATAATAACTATACAAGGCATTATAAAGGCCCGAAATGCAATTCGATCAGGTTTTTTTAACTAAAGACGGGCAAGATTGACTAAACAATTTTTCAAGGATATGTTAAGGCATGTGATGGATACAATGGAAAAAGTTTTCTTGCCTCGGTGCTATCATCATTAACAGTTGGCTGCAGGCTTGATCAATCACTTATTGAAGTTGCTAATACAAGATGAGAGAGATTATTTTTCACTTTACGGTGTCCCTAAGAAGAATGATTCACTAACATTTGGAAACTCACCTTCCAATATTGATGAAGATATTATTCTAATCGATTCTGTTGAATATGAAGAAAACAGGGCTTAATAGGCCTCTTGGAAATGAAATACATGAACACATATTCTACCAAAGACTTGAAGATCTATTTTGAAATATGAAGCAATACATCTGGTCATTGAGCAAATTTCAACCTATCATATAATGTTTTGAAACCTGCTCACAGTGAAAAGTATAACGTCTGAACTAGAGCATCAGTTAGGTTCAGGTCTTCTCCTTATGTGTACTGGGATGACCCCAAAGTAGTTGAAACATTGAAGTTACTTACTGCGTTAGCAGGAAACAGGGCACACTACAAAAAAATGTTATCGGCGATTAAAGAACTTCGTGAAAGAGACATCATATTGTAATTTGGATCAAGTTGTAGCCGAACTTCATAGACCAGCTAGAAGACATTTGCCAGGACGGCAAATAATAATCAAAGGACTATCTGAGGACAGCTGATATAGTTGAAATGATCCCGTACTCCGGTAAAAACAGCGGTTACAAGTACATAGGTGGTGATTGATTTTTATGCATACTTTGCATGGGCTACACCACCCGAGAATAAGACGGGTAGTGTGGTTGCCGATGTTATCTAGAAAATACTATGTGGTGATTATATATCTCAAAATTTACAAAGTGAAATGTGAAAGAAGTTTTACAATTCAAAGCTAAAATTGCTCTTAACTAACTATGGTATTAATCAATACTTGATATATACTCATCTTAAAGCGTTTTTAGTTGCACGACTCAAATGTTCTGTCAGGAATGCAATGTGGCAGGAATTCAGCAGACGTTTTTCTTATCGGTGGATTTAACCCCTTCCTCCGTTAATTTAGAATTCCGATATCAAGTGGAACAGCACCATTAAGATCATGAGATATGAAGGACAACTCGATACTTTCAACAGTACACGGCCATATTAAGATTACTGCTCCTGTGAAACTCAAAGTTGGTGGTCAAGGCAGAATCAGCCGATTTAAAGAAAAGTTTCAGAAAGGCTATTTGGCAAACTAGTAAACTATCCGTTTACTATCAGAAAAGTGACATTAACAAGTTCTGTAACTTATTTACTTAAGGATTATTAAGGCGAAGATGTTGTTGTTATTTTTCGCGATTCATGGCGTGTCAACATCGTGGTTACTATCGCCATAAACAATACATGGAGTGACAACGTGGCATAAAACACGATTTCAATCCGTGTGGCCGACTGTTGGCCACAGGATGGCACAATAAAATATTAAAATACTGACTGACTGAGATACCGTCTGCATGGCCGACTGTAAAGAGGTCGGCTACACAGACGACAAAGAAAAATATAATACAGAAACTGTAACTATAGACAGGCCATAAAAGATAAAAATTCACACATTAACTGGTTGGCTGTTAAATGGCCAACTAGTTTTAAACAACGAATTAATTTCCTGGCTGTAGAAGGGCCACCAGATATAAAACATCTTAAATAAGAACAGTACTTGGATTGATGGTTTTAATAGGCCACCAATCCCATCTAAAACCTAGGCCGATCTGCCCAAAATTTTTGGGACAAGACCGGACAACTAACAAAACTTTTAAACCCTAGCCACATTGACACTGTCATCGTTTTAAATAAGAGACAGATCGTTGGCTAAGCGAAGGTTTGCCCTTAAATCTAAAAATATCATACATTCATTAAAAATGGGGGCCACCGTCAAAGGTACGCTTCAAGCATCACACTCCGCAGGGTACTCTCGGCGGAGAAGGAAACCATGAGTCATAGGACAGTGCCCTATATGGAAGCGAGTAAGGAGAACCTCATCCCTCCTAGTCCGCTGGAAGGAGCTGCTCCACGGCTGGATGGTCGGTTTAACCAGATGGAGCTTATTATGCTTGACTTCCAGCCACTGGCTCTGCCATACATCGAATACTGTTCTTTTCACCGCCGAGGCAAGGTCTGACTTTGGGACAGCAGAAAAGTAGATTCCGATCTTGTCGCAGGCTAACTTGGCAGCTACATCGACTGCCTCGTTCCCTTCGATTCCCTTTGGTACCCAGCGGAATGAAGATATCAATTATCAAGTCAACATAGGAAAACCACCAATAGAAAGGTTCAAATTCAGAAGTATTTACGTGAAGTACCATTATTATTACCGGAGATTTACCAGTGTCCCTTTATTGAAACACATTCAATTTTACTTTGATCTCTAGGTAGCTTTAGGGCGCGTCGAAATCGGGGTCATTAGCGTTTGATCTCTAATTTCATATCGAGTTTATAATGCAATAGGGAAGTGCTGCGCGTGACATCGTGCATTTCAGTACAAAAACACAGGTGGTTTCAACAATCTTGTGTGACTAAATTTTGAAAATGGCAGTCAGCCCAAAAGCAACCTTTATGGCTGGGAAGAATTGATTATCCACAACATGGCGAAGATTTTTAGCTAAGAGATAATACAAAATATCATCGTAATTTAGCAGTTCAATAAAATTCAAAGAAATCCGTACTGTCACGGAATAAATTATATATTTAAAAGAACTTTCCCAGTCTTCGAGGAGCATGCACGTTGCTATCAAATCACTCTTGTTGCTGTTTTTAGAAGCCGCTTGATTTATTTATAAACAATAATTAAATTAATATCAATCAAAAACAAAGAGTTCATATGATGGATGACCAAAAATCAGCAACGTGTATGGCATTGTCACTGGCGCGAAGGAGGTCTTGCAGAGTGCAGGTTGTTGGGCATTGCGGGCAGTTGTATAAATGCTGAATGGTCCGTTCTGCCCCACACCCACACGCAGTATTAGAATCTTCAAGTTAATGCCGTATTGCCAGGTTATCTTTGGTCCTGCCCACTCCACTTCTCAGACGATTTAACGCTGTCTAGGTCTTCCAGTTGAGGATGCCACTTGGTGATAGTGTCTCTGCGGTAGGTATCCATTGATTTGTATAAGTCATTCTGGCTCGCCTCATACTGAGCTGGGCAACTATTGGCGGTACATCTAAAGCAGCTTGCGACATTACAGTAGCCTAGCGATCCATGATTAAAGAGTATCTGTGCATGTATCGATTATCGACACAGAGCGAGAAGTGACACTCTGTGGTAGATTCTCAGTCAGTCAAGTGTTAACTCCCGTGGCAGCAGCCCGGGAAAAGTAAGTTGCTTGAAAGAGAAGTGATGTGTTCTTGAAGACATATTCGCGCATATGGATACGTTATACGCGCTTCCGCGACGGGAAACGAATATTGGCTTGACGTCGCTAACGCAAGACGAGCCAGATGGTGTGAAAATACACGAAGACGTTCCTGGAGAACTGTTAATGTGCTGTTGTGAACTAGTGATTGTTGTACAGGCATTTAATATATTGCTGATTATAGGAGAGTTTTTGTGATTAATCTTTCCACTCATAAAGAACTTGTAATCTTCGGATAGGTGATGATTAATTCCAGTTGGTGGTCGGCGTACTAATGTAAGACACATGCTGTTGGAATAAAAAAGTTGTTCGACTTGTTACTTCCTATGTGAGAGTGTGTTCTGGCTTATTGCTGATTCCTGTGAACTTGTGAATTCAGAACATCACAGAGAATTGTAAGTATTATTATTACGTTCGTCAAACCGGCGACCAAGTCAAAATAATAAATTACGAAGTATCGATGCCTCCGTGAGGTAGGCCAAAGTGTAGTGTTGTAAGAACCTCATTAACTATTATTAATTAACGTAGTAAAACGCAGTAATTGTTTTATAAGCTGTCGTCATAAGGAAACTTTTTCTAGATTTCAGGCTTTGTCTTAGAAGTTGATGCCCGTATAAGGGTTGAGTAGAGTTTTGATTAGCCTTGTTTCTTTCTGACATTGCAGCTACGTTCCGTCTAATATCAGGGGGAGCGATTCCAGCCAGATCATGTAGTTTTTAATTCGGCGTGGCTCTGAGGCAACCCGTTAGAATTCTGCAGGGTTCATGCAATGCAACGTGTACTTCTTTGGCATTAGCAGAGTTGAACAAAATGGGACATGCATATTCTGCAGTAGAATAACACAGTGCAAGAAGAGTTGGTGTTCGGAGCATTGTGGGATGTGCACCCCATACGTTTCCTATGAGTTTCCGCAGGATATTGTTGCGGGCTGAAACTTTGCCTTTTGTGTTTAAGCAGTGCTTTTTGTAAGTGAGGGAGCGATCTAAATATTTTGGATTGAAACAGTGATCTAGTTTTACGCTCTCCCATCTGACTTTCAGTTTCCTGTTGGCATGTCTGTTTCGTAAATGGGTGATGCTACAGGATTATGGCTTAGCACTGCTTGTTGCTCGGGTCGAGTGGCTAGTGAGGTGCGGCCTGTGGTTGGTGAGTTGCAGTAAGTGTCCTGTTTGATTCCAAACCTGTGGTGTAGCTGCGTTGAGGGGCTGGAGAGGTGCCGTGAAGCGCCTGCTTGGTCATACAACAGCGCGCCTCTTTCATGGACGCCATATTAGTTGTGGTGCAGGCAGATTCCTGCTAGCGCCTTGTGCAATGCTGTAGACAACCAACCGATCTAATCGGGAACCTGAAACAGAAAAATGAAAACTTCTAGTATCACAAAGAAATTAACATAATTCTCTAATTAAAATAATGACTTAACATTAAGTGTACAAATAATGGCACAAAGCTATTGAAGCAATTAGTGACGTTATGTTACGTTCGAAACGATAAAGTAAGGTTGTAGAAACAAAATGAAAAATTAGACAAGCTATACTGTGATATAAAATTAACTAAACTCCACTGTGACGATCTTGAAACATAAAAATTATTTACACTGACATAAAAAAAGAATTCGCAGTATAAAATAATAGTAGAAACATATTTACCAATCTTAGTGTTAGGTCGTTGTTTGGAGTTGCGTTTTTGTAGAATCCTGACCGGGACTTGCCGTTACCATGATGGATCTTGGTTCCATATCTGAAACTAATGGAAGAATGCATATGTTATATACAAAAAAGTGAAAACAGTTACTTATCTGCAGTCAAATTGTGAGTATAAATACTACTTCAAGTAGGCGATTTCTGAAGACAGAAAATAAATAGTTATATAAATAAAATAACAAAAATCTAAATTCTTATTTTTAAAAAATAAGGTTCTTGCCAACGTCCAAAAATCTGTAGATGGCTGTTCAACGTCATCATCAGGATCTATGAAGAAGTGGTAGAGACGAGAAAGCCCAACACAAAGCAGTTTACTTAAAATTAATCACAAAAGTCTAACGATTAAAATATTGGACACTGAAAACAATTTATATATTTAACTACCAACAGGAATAATGATTTGTTCTTTTCATCCTATAATGACAACATTTTTGCAAAAGAAACAAAGTATGTTGTGAGGTCCCCACTCACCAGTCATTACTGAGTTATATTGTCGCGTTGGAACCGGGACAGGTGTGAATTCGAAGGTTACTTGTCAATGAACACAGCACTTAAACTGAGAACAGGTTTATTGAGAACTCAAACATACACGCAGCACTGACTGCCTCTTGGGCAGAATGCTCTTCTATTTATACACAGATAGAACGTACTAGAGATTACAAGAGTAGTTAACAAATGAAATGTGTAGAAGTTACAAGTGACCTTAGGAAACATGTAGAATCTTCTGGAAATAATAAACAGAATTAAATAATTTTTGTCAGTGGGCGGGATTGAACCGGCGACCTTCGGTACCGCAATTCGTGACGCTACCCGCTGCGCCATGCTGGCAGACGGTACACTGGCGTTCATGCGGCATTGCTCCCTCTCCTGAGGAAAACAGCGTCCCGCTGTTAGATTTCTTTTGGGGCACGCTGAAGTGTCCTGGATCTTGATCTTGTCGTGGGTCCTCTGTATGGCAGTTCTGGAGGGCCCCTCCTGTTTGTACTATTATCTTCCTGTCCGACTTCCTCAGTATCCAAACCGTCCTCAGAGTCCGTTGAACAAGAAGCTGGTTGTGCCTAGCTGCTCGTCAGGATTGTAGTAAGGCTTCATGCGGAGGACGTGAACAATGTCCCTTCGCTTTCGTCGTTTCGAAGACGGCTCATAATCCTCGACTTCGTATGTGACGTCTGACCGGCGGCGTATGACACGATACGGACCAAAGTACTTCTTCAGTAACTTTTCTGATAGCCCAACCTTCCGGACAGGGGTAAAAATCCATACGAGATCTCCTGGGTTGTACGCAACAGGTCGGTGCTTGCCGTCATACCGCTGACGGTCCCTCTCCTGGGTGGCCAGTGTTCGTATGCGAGCCAGCTGTCTTGCTTCTTCGACCCTGGTAATGAGCTGTTTTATATAGTCATCCTGAGTGTCGTCCGGCTGGAATGGGAACAGCGTATCCATTGTGGTCTCAGCTTCACGGCCATGGAGCAGAAAAAACGGAGTGAAGCCTGTCGTATCTTGCCTTGCTGTATTATAAGCAAATGTGACCACTGGCAGTATTGTATCCCAATCCTTCTGCTCAACATCCACATACATCGACAGCATATCGGCTAATGTCTTGTTGAAGCGTTCTGTGAGACCGTTTGTCTGAGGGTGGTATGCAGTTGTCATCCTGTGGACAACGTCGCATCTTGACATGACCTCTGATACTAGTCTTGACTGGAATACCTTTCCACGATCGGATATCATCACACGTGGTGCTCCATGCTTCAAAATAATGTCTTCTACTAGAAATTTTGCAACCTCTGGAGCTTCTGCAGTCGGCACAGGTTTGGTGACAGCGTAGCGCGTGAGGTAGTCGGTGCAGACTATTATCCATCGGTTACCGGTTGTCGACTTCGGGAACCTCCCCAAAAGGTCGATCCCAATTCGGTGGAATGGAACTGCTGCAGGTGGAATTGGTACTAGATGACCTGGAGGTAATTGCGGCACATGTTTCCGTCGCTGGCACTCTTTACAGTGACTCACATAATGCTTGACAGATCGGTAGAGACCCTTCCAGTAATACCTGCGTCTGATTCGGTCCAGGGTCTTCACAAATCCCAGATGACCGGATATTGGAGCGTCGTGGAAATACTTGAGAATAGCTGGCTGGAGATGAGCTGGAACGACCAGAAGCCACTTGGGGCCTAGTGGATCGTAGTTGTTCTTATACAATGTCCCATCTATCAATTGAAACCCTCCTTTGGCCGGTTCTCCTTTCTCCAAGGCGTCTATGGTTCTTAATAACTCTGAATCTTCCCTCTGTTCAGCTGCAACGTCACCTAATTCAGCGAGGGCTGAAATTCCATTCATGCTGTTGTGTTCTATTAAAGGATTCCTTGAAAGGCTGTCGGCATCCTTGTGTTTGCGTCCGTTTTTGAATACCACCGTGACGTCGTACTCTTGAAGTCTAAGTGCCCATCTTGCTAGTCGACCTGATGGATCCTTCAAGCTGGTTAGCCAACATAAAGAATGGTGGTCTGTTACGACGGTGAAAGGTTTGCCGAATAAATACGGACGAAACTTGTTGATAGCCCAGACAACTGCGAGGCATTCTTTCTCGGTTGTAGAGTAGTTTATCTCGGGCTTAGAGAATACTCTTGATGCATAGGCTATCACCTTCTCAGCACCTTCCTGAATTTGCACAAGCACTGCACCGATCCCATAACCGCTGGCGTCAGTGTGAAGTTCAGTTTCTGCATTCTCGTCGTATAAGGCTAGAACTGGTGCGGAAGTTAGAGCCTCCTTAAGTGCCTGGAAAGATCTTTCTTTAGTTTCATCCCAGTAAAACTTGGCGTCTCCCTGCAAAAGTTCTTGCAGTGGACGTGCCATGTTACAGAATCCTTTTATGAAACGCCGGAAGTATGAGCACAGCCCAAGAAAGCTTCTCACATCACGAATGTGCTGAGGAGTTGGAAATTCCATGACTGCCCTTACTTTATCTGGATCAGCGCGGACGCCATCTCCGTTGACCAGGTGCCCCAGGATTTTTATCTCTCTGGCGACGAAGAGGCACTTCTTCGGATTGAGGCGGAGTCCTGCAGTCTGAACACACTTCAGCACCGTTGACAGGCGACTCAGATGTTCTTCAAATGTTTTCGAGAAAACAACAATGTCATCTAAATAACAAAGACACGTCGTCCACTTAAGGTGTCGAAGTAAGTTGTCCATCATGCGTTCGAATGTGGCCGGAGCGTTGCATAATCCGAATGGCATTACTTTGAATTCATAGAGGCCATCAGGTGTAATAAAAGCCGTCTTTTCTCTGTCAGCTTCGTCAACCTCGATTTGCCAGTAGCCTGTCTGCATGTCCATGGTTGAGAAGTATGTAGCTCCTTTCAAGCAGTCTAAGGCGTCGTCGATGCGCGGCAGTGGGTAGACATCTTTCTTTGTGATTTTGTTCAGCCGCCGATAGTCGACACAGAATCGCCACGTACCATCCTTCTTCTTTACGAGGACCACCGGAGATGACCAAGGACTCTCCGAAGGTTGAATAATGTCATTATGCAACATCTTCTCCACTTCCTCTCGAATTATTCGCCTTTCGACTGGTGACAATCGGTACGAGCGCTGGCTAATGGGCGGATGATCCCCAGTATTGATACGATGCTTTATCGTGGGCCGTTTCGTCTGACCTTTTTTTGCTGGGGTGTGAATACACCAGAGAATTGGCGTAGTATAGCTAACACCCGGTGGTGTTGTTCCTTGGTCAGGCCGGACCCTATTGGCAGTTCCATAGTTGTTTCCTCCAGCGTGTTGTCGGTACTAGTAACAGAGCATGGATCTTCGTTAATGACGTTGAGCTCGCCCTCCTGGACTGGTTCAGCTGTCCCTATGCACATTCCCTTGGGGATAATTTGTGACTGCTCGTGACAGTTGGTGATCCAAATGTCTCCTCGACCACCGATAATGCTTATGATAGCCGCTGGTATGTAGATTTCTTTCGTGAGCCTAATAAACTTTCTACTATCGACAAGCACTTCAAGGTTGCGGTCGTCCGTGTTTTTGACTGGGACTCTTCTCATTGCGAACGGCGGGATTGTCACGTTGTCAACGGCGAATAACTTCCCAGAAGATTCTGTGTTACGTGTACCCGTCGCAACGACTTCTTCAATTTGCAGCTCAGACTGTTCCACAGTCAATGACAGCTTGGGATGCCTTAAGGAAGTCCCATCCAAGGATGACATTATGACTACATTCTGTTAAAATGACAAATTCAACTGGCTGGGTCCTGTTGTTGATGGTTATTCTCGCGACACAAGCTCCAGCTGGCTGGACGTACTTTCCATTTGCGACCTTTAGCACAGTTGCCCCCGTATCACGGAACATTGTCTTCTTTAGTGTGCGACGATAATTGTCCGACAATACGGAGAAAGAAGCTCCTGAATCAACCAGCGCCCGGACAGGTTGGCCGTCGATTATAACGTTGATGAGATTTCCCGACATCTTAGTGACTGTCATCCATGGAGGATTTTCATCTGCGGCGGCCTCACCTCCGTAGATGGTCGCCTTGCTTAGTTTTCCTGCGTGCGGCGGCTAGGGGAGCGGCTGGTAGCTCTGTCCGGCGACGATGAACGGCAGCGGCGCGTCGGGGATCGACCTCGTCTAGGGTACGGCGATGGGCTTCTTCCCGTAGGTCGACCGAACTCGTCAGCGGGTGGCTGCCTGGGGTAGAACTGTTTCGGATGGCGGACGTCTTGCGGCAAAATAATCGTCAAATACTCGTCTTCTCTCTCTGCAGTAGCGTATGACATGTCCAGGGCGCCCACAGTGGAAACATACTGGCGCGTTGTCTTCTGTCCTCCAGACGTCCGTTCGTCTGCGGGACGTCATAGGTGCCGGAGGATTTGGTTGTGGCCGTGTCGGCCGGTTCCTAGGCTGCCGTTTGGCAGCTGCAGCATACGTCATATCAGGGCGAGGCCATTCTTCACGTCGAGTGCGATTGGCTCGGCAGACAGGAGCTATTGTCTGAAATACCTCTTTTTTCCGCCGCGTCGGCTCCTTCATGACCCACTGGGCTTACATCCATGGCCATGATCTGATGCTCACTCGGTTCAAGAGTCCCAGCTGCCACGAACTGTTGTAATTCTTCTCTCACAATTTGTCGTATGAGAGACGCAAAGTCGTGCTGGTCTTCCACAACTGCCATAGGGACTACGTTGGGAAGTCTGTCATACTTCTTTCGCCCAACCCTCCTTTGTTGCATCTCCTCAATCCGCTGGCACCACTTGATGAACTCTTCCGTCGTAGCGACGTCTTTTATCAGAAGAGCTTGGTACATGTCTTCTGCAATACCTTTCATTAGGTGCGTGATTTTGTCGGCTTCAGTCATATTCGGGTTGACTACGTTGCATAGGGCCAAAACATCCTGTATGTAAGATTGCGTCGGCTCCCCATGTCGTTGGGCCCGGTTCTTCAGTTGTTCTTCCGCCGAGCGGATTTGTCGCTGGTGGTCCCCAAACGTTTTCTTAAGTTCCGTCTGGAACATTTCCCAGTTATTCAGTTTTTCTTCGTTGTTCTCGAACCACTGCTGGGCGGTTCCGTCCAGATAGAAATAAACATTTGCCAAGCACATGGTATGATCCCACCTGTTGTACTTGGCGACTCGGTCGAACCCTTTTAGCCATTTGTTAGGATCCTGTCCAGCGTCTCCAGAGAACACCGATGGGTGTCGAATGTGCAGCTGGCTTGCCGCCATGGGTTTCCTAATGACGCGGACTTTCGGAAGGACGTACTGAGTATATCCTTTGTAGTCCGGTTCCAGTCCGTGTAGGCGGCGACTTTACGTTGCCTAATCGGAGCCACGACGATGCAGCTGTTGCACAGGGTACCCGGCGTCTCCACCAAACTATGTCGCGTTGGAACCGGGACAGGTGTGAATTCGAAGGTTACTTGTCAATGAACACAGCACTTAAACTGAGAACAGGTTTATTGAGAACTCAAACATACACGCAGCACTGACTGCCTCTTGGGCAGAATGCTCTTCTATTTATACACAGATAGAACGTACTAGAGATTACAAGAGTAGTTAACAAATGAAATGTGTAGAAGTTACAAGTGACCTTAGGAAACATGTAGAATCTTCTGGAAATAATAAACAGAATTAAATAATTTTTGTCAGTGGGCGGGATTGAACCGGCGACCTTCGGTACCCGCAATTCGTGACGCTACCCGCTGCGCCATGCTGGCAGACGGTACACTGGCGTTCATGCGGCAATATTAAAAACAATAGTGGCCCCAATATAGAAACCCTGAGGTACTCCACATCTGATTAATTCGCACGTAACCCGACGATTTCCACTATATTACTTCTTTCCTACCGGTTTTATCGGCTTCGCGTACACTTTTTCTTAAATATAAATGCCTAAGGAATGCGTTAATCATATTTTCATCGAGAAATAACAGTTTTTTTCTACTGGCCGTACTTTGCACAGCACCCGCTTACAACTTTTAATATATGGTAGCAAGATAATTGCACTGGCCAGTTGTATCATTACAGTGATTATGAATTCTTATGTAACTTAACGAAACTAATTGAAAGTAAAAAACAAAATGTTTTGATATCTCGCCTAGTTCTTTTGGTCCAGGCTGCATTTCGATCTAACCACCTCACATTTGAGACATATCTCGAGAACTAAGCGAAATATATATTTTCGATTTGTCTCACCGAGTTCCTTAAGAATTCATCATAAAATTGTGGCACCACGGTAATGATAGAATCCCCTTGCACTAATACTGCTGGCGAATTTAAATTGGTATCCACTACCATTGCCATATCTTCTGAGTAAGCCATAAATTCTTTTGAAGGTTTCAGTTGTTTTAAAGTCCTACCATTCTGCTAGGCTAATTTTTAAATTTCATATAAGACTTGCTTCTGTTTTAAGCATGGAAGGAAGGAATATATGGAGACGACGCAAGGGACCTTCGCTACATACTGGAGTGAAACCGGGTGGAGATGAAGTGGGGAGGGGAGGCCGCCATATTGCTTGGCCAGAGAAACACGTAAATATGCACAAAAAACCTCAAGGGAATCATAAGACAACTGTGGCACCGCAATTTGATGATGGATTATTATGTAACTCGACGAGACACATCAAAAAATGAAGAGTAATTTTTTTGATATCGTGCTTAGTTCTCGAGATATACTGTCTCAAAAGAGTGGAGTTTCTGGTTGAAATTAAGAAGAAACGTGTCCCTCGAAGTCAAATTTGCTGATGGATTATTATGTAACACGACGATACAAATCGAAAATAAAGAATAAAATTTTCGATATCTCGCTTAGTTCGCGAGATATACTGTCTCAAAAGTGAGGTTGTTAGGTTATGAGGGGATTCAACGATAACCGTGGCGCCGCAATTTGATGACGAAGTCTCATGTAACTCGATGAGGGAAACTGAAAGTAAAGAATAAATTTTTTTGATATCTCACTTAGTTCTCGAGATATTGTACCTTAAAATTGACGTGGTTAAGTTGAAATGCGGCCTGTACCAGAAAAAAACTATCGCCATATCCATATTTGATGATGAATTCGGACGTAACTTAATGAGCAGGTAATTCTTTTTAACTTGAATAACAAACTGTTGATTTATACAGTCCTTAAATTTTAGTTGATGTTCAAATAGGTTATATTTTCACATTCTATTTCAGTAATTGACAAGGAAGATTTCAAAATCTAGAAATATACTTGTAGACATATTTACAAACAGAAACAAGTAATATCTGAAATTTTTAAAAAAAAAAGCATAACTCAATGTTTAGAACTTTAAAAAAAAATAATACTTCATAAAACCTCATAGTTTCTGAGCTTACTTAGAAGATATTGTACTGGTAGTGGCCTATATAATTTTGCTAAAAAAATCAGTACATTCAAAAATCAGAAGCTAACAGCTAATAATAAATAAATTTCTTCTGGTATATACCCGCATTTCAACCTGCCAACATTTCCATTAATATTGCCGCTACAAAACCAAACTATGTAGACACATCTAAACACAAGAAATGCATCGCGAACTACATTTCCGTCAACAAAGTTTATTTCATCACGTTTAGTAGTTCGCACAGCACAAATTATCACGATTAATTTCATCGTGCAATTTCAGTGTAAACTTAAAAGTGAGTAATGCATGCAGAATACCATATTCACTGTGTCGCGATGTAAACATGACCGGTTTAAATTAAATTTCCAACATTTGTCTACAATAAGGCTAGCTTTTCAGGTGCAAAATAGTAACATATGCTAATTGTCTACACTACACCAACAAAAATTTGAGAATAATATGATCCTATTGAGAGCAATGAATAAATTTACAGCGAATGGCACTAATGTTGTGGTTGCCCTGTCAGATACTTCAAGAACGATAATTACAATGTGACTTACTTATGAAACGCTATTCCAGGTTTTTTCCTATGTCGCCTGTTTGTGCAACCATATGCATCACAACTTGGCATTATAGAAAACTTTAGAATATTAGAAAATGAAATATTCTCAGCAGCTGACACAGTGCAAACAGCACAATGTTTTGGTACTCCTACGATGTCCGCCTCGCAGGCACAGTTTTTTCACGAGGTTTCACGGATTTCGCGTTATCTCGTCTCCATATCCTTCCTCCATGTTTTTAAGTAGGTCTAGACCTAATTTTCTTGATTTTATAATCTTTCTCATCAAAGATTTTAAAATTACTGAAATGGAATGTGGAAATATAATCTATTTGAACATAAACCAAAATTTAAGGAACAAACAGTTTTGTTACTTATTCATATCAAAAAGAACTACTGTTGTGTAGCCAATACATAGAATATTTTTTCTTTGATACAGGTTTCCAAAGAATGAAGATCTACGATCAAAATGGATCAAAGCTTGCGGGAGGCAAAATTGGATGCCAACTAATTTCAGTTTTTTATGTCCAGCTCATTTTTCAGAAGATCAAATGGATGGAACATCACTGTCATCAACAAGACTGAGAGAAAATGCAGTACCAAAATTTTTTATTTTTTTATTTTTTTTATTTTTTTTAAGTGTTCCGTATAAGTGTTCGCACTAATGTCTGTTAATTTTTTTTTTTTTAATGAAGTAAATATTTTGAAAACAGAAACCATAGTTGTACGAATGTTACTGAGTGAAAATATATTCAGTCCGCTCAATGAGCACTCCCTAGACCAAGGTGTGTTACACAACCAGCCCTACTTATAAGGGCAGTTATAAAAATTATTTATCACTTAGGTTTAACTACTGGGGCAAGAACTATGTAAAGAAAGGAGATTCCATTAGGAATAAATATACAAGATTGATTTTGTTTAAAGTCAATAATTCTTTCTTTAAGAATTTTATCAATTTAGATTACTGAATGAGGAGCATTTTCTACATACATTTTAAATAAACTGCCAGGATTTGTATAAATGTAGGTGACTAATTAAGGTACCATGTATGCTATGATGTACAACTTCTGGTAAATGTGTTATTTTGCTATGCAGTTGTTTAATGTACTACGTATACTATGCCTATACATCTGCTGTGTGTGTATTTTTTTAATAAGCAATTGTGTTATCTGTAAATTGACAACTTTTGAAATCCACAGAGCCAGTCTCTTATACTGGTA
Organism: Vandiemenella viatica; assembly: GCA_031002005.1. Lineage (NCBI taxonomy): Eukaryota > Metazoa > Arthropoda > Insecta > Orthoptera > Morabidae > Vandiemenella > Vandiemenella viatica. The sequence continues at coordinate 297 of JARYHS010011281.1, read as the reverse complement.
TCAATGGAAATTGAATGTATTGTATTGTATTTTATTTGAACCTCTTTCAAAATAAATACAAATCATTTTTGGTTAATATTTGAAATGCATACTTATTGATGTAGTTGAGATCTTTGAATTATTGCAAATAGAAGAGGTAATTGTGCTCTTTTATGATGAGTTCTACAGAATTAAACCTAAAGAAATTGACTATTCCAGTTTTTTAAAAAATTTCTAAGTTGAAGTGGAAGTGGAACACATACATGATCTAGTCACAATTCCGCTACTAATCTAATTACCTCTTATATTTTTTAAGTA
>JARYHS010011279.1:0-25003 GCA_031002005.1 Vandiemenella viatica | reverse complement strand
ACTGGCGATGAGGCATGGAAAGATATTGGCGTAGGTATGAAAAGTAGTGCATGGAAGGGAAAATATGACCATGACCACAAGCTGGCACTCGAATTCAGGCACAAGGGTGTGGGAAGATTCTCTTTTCTAGGTATGGGTGTCAGGGATTGGAATGAGTTACCAAGAGAAATGAAGAATAATTTACCGAAAATGCTGAGAGTATTTGAAGATAAAATTTGTAGAGGGCAAATGTAGGTGGGTGCAGGATAGGGGGAAGATGGTGGTGTACGGAAATTGCCAACGGATCCTGTGCTCCATTGCAATTAAATTATATTAAATTTAAAAACCAGCAACCTTACTATTCATCATTTTTGCATGGATCATCTAGTTAAACGATTACATAACAAATCTTTTTATACACCAGAAGATACACTGTCAAAATAGTAGGTACATTGAATGTAACAATATAATTTTATGAGATGCTGGCATTTGTTTTGAACTTATGTTTGAAAGGTATTCTTCTAAGGAGTAGTGGGAGATATCGATTTCATATCTTTTTCCCTAAATTTAACCTTATCCTCTTCCCGAAACTTAATATGTGTTGGGAGTATTTTGAATATATATATCCCTTCATATTAGATTCCTTTTTATCAAATGATGATGACTTGTAATCTTTATTTAAATCATTTTTACTCCTAGTGCCCCAATTAAAATTGTGAGAACGAAGGCTTTCACAGTGTATTGATGATATGAAGTCTTCGCAGGTTCTCCGTCATATGGTACCATAAGGTATGGTACCATTTAGTGGAGAACCTGTAAAGACATCATGGCAGAAGAAGTTGGGTGGCGATGTGCAATGAACAAATTTCAATATCAAAATAAATTAATATTAAAATAGAAAATGAAAAAAAAATCATGAAAATCTTGAGAAATTAAAATAAATTAAATAATTGTGTATTTCACTATGCGTTACACACAGAGTATAATAGGTGAGTACAATTGAAAATTATGGCCACCAATATAAAATTCCTAACTTTATTAATAGCTCTCTGCAGCAAGTTCTACTGCTAACACCACATGTAATGCTTATTACTCACTTTTGAGCTATGATTTCACTTTCCACCAAACATATATATAACACTCTTTATCATCCAATACTCCTTAACAAGTTTATGTTTCTCACTTGCAGACAGTTATTTGTGTGTATGTTGGTGGCTGGTCAGGCAGATCCTGGAATAAAATAATCATCCACACATGTTGTTACTAACTGTGGGTGGCAGACATGGTAGGGTTTGTTTAATTTTCTGTCTATTATGAGCTTCTGCTGTCCGGCTTTGCTGCTCCTCCACAAAAAGGAAGTATTTTTGTGCCAGAGGGCACAGTCTTCTGTGAGGCAGTCCCAGGTGTTCACATCTATGTTCGTGCTCTTCAAGATCTTTTTTAGCTGGTCTTTATAATACTTCAAAGGAGCACCATGAGGTCTTTGTAGTGCTGTGCTCACTGTATAAAAACTGAGTCATTTGCTGAACATGTCCAATCAATCTGAGTTGTTGGCTGATGATGAGAGCTTCAATGCTGCACATTTGTGCCCTTTTAAGATTATAATGTTGGACACAACTATCCCATTTGATGTTTTTTACAGAACAAAATTTCTGCTGGTGAAATCACTCCATTTTTAAAAAAAAGTCATGGCAATAAAGCTTGCATGTATCACATCCTTTCAGTAACATGGCAACTACAGCTTGGTTCACAAGCAGCTTGGTGCTTAGTTTACGATCTTTGTTCAGAAAAACCTATTGGGAGAGACATCAACTACGTGTGCTGTGCGAATTCTGTTTATTATATCTTTCTCTGAGGTACACTGTGTTAAGAGAATACCTCCAAGGTAGGAGAATTTGTCTGCTTGCTTGAGGGGTACGCCAGAAATGGTAACATTAAAGCCTAGCAGGATAGCTCCAGGGGCAGGTTGAGCTAACAGTTTTTCGAGTGTTGGTAGTCAGGCCAAATCAATCATATGCATTATTGAAGCAGTTAACAGATTACTGAATCTACTGAGGAGTATGTGCTAGAGAGGCGTTGTCATCTGCATACTGCATTTCTGTCATCTGTGTCAAACCAATATTTGATCTCCATGCCTATATTGGGAGTAGTTAATGTTTTATAGAGCTTAGCTCTTTTAAACCATTTTCGATGGGGAAGTTTATCAGAGATATTACTCTGATAAAGAACACGGCCAACCATGCCATCATGGAGTGCTCTAATCAATCCCAAAAAACATTCAGGGCAGCCAAATCATCTTAATACCATCCACATTGCACATCTATGCACAGCATCAAAGGGTTTCTCGAGGTCATGTAACACCAAAAAGAGAGGTTTTTGTCATTCTCTTGAAGTTTTCTAGAAGAGATTAGCATGTCTATGGTGCCCCTTGAAGAACAGAATCCACATTGCGATTCTGGGAGTAAATTGAGATAGTTTGGAGGTGGTTCAGCAGGATCCTAACAAAAGCTTTTCCTGCTACAAATAAAAGAAAGATACCATAATAGTTGTCACAGATACTTCTAGCCCCTTTTTTGAATATTGTAACTATGTTGGCTAGATATTAAGGAGCAAAGTAAACTAATTAATTCATATTGAGGTCATGTATGCCTGAAACTGTGTGAACTGCAAATGTGGCTACACCTAATTGCTTTGGTATATCAGAGATATGTACCTTTCAATTTAAATTATGATCAATATACAAACCTAGAAATTTTATAGTCTCTACCATACGAATAAACTATGCGTGTTTGGTATTAATCTACAAGAAGTACTGAATTGTATGCACTGAGCTTTATCAAAATTTAAGGACAAGCTATTAGCTGTGAATCAGTTATCAAAACAATCAAAAACAGAAATTTTCATATGTTCAGAAAACAAACCTTAAGTGTTTTTAACTCATATGCTTGTGTCATCTGCAAACGAACAAATTTTAAGTTGTCACTTATAACACAAGGTAAATCATTTATTGAAAACAACAGTGAACCCAATATAGAACCCTGAGGTATGCCACATATGATACACCCCCTACTTGAAATACCGTGAACAACATGATGTAGCATTAAAATTTCCCAATGACACCTGTTTTCTGCTCAAAGATAAAAACTAAATCAATTAATAACAATGCATTCCTGTAGGCACTAATTTACCACTTATTCCATCTAAAATATTGTCAGTGAACACAAATACAGCTTGTTCTCTTGTGATTTGGTTAGAATATTTATGTTTCTTGGCTGCTGGCAAATTTTGTTTGTGTAGCTTTTTCAAAAACTTTGGAGATCCCTGTTACTAACAAAATGTGATATTAATTTGAAGATGGTAACTACATTGGTGTGACATTTTTTTGTAGATTATTTTAAGTACAACACACTTAACCCTAAAAAGGAAGGTTCCCTGAAATAAAATAAATTACACAGTTAACACAGTGTAAGGAACCAGACCGATACCGGGGTTGAGTATCGCCTAAGTGCCTTAACTTAAACTCTTGATAGCACCCCACTGTTTGATGAAAACTTACTGAATATGTTAATTTGCTTTGACCATGTTACCTGGATATTCAACTAGAATGCTTCAGGTCGCCACAATATTTGATGACCTCAAATATTGAAAAGGTGATTCAATAGCTACGGAATAAAACAGTTCACTTTCCAAAAAAATCTTCAAATTTATTTAAATGAAATCAAAAGTTCAAAACAGCATTCTCAAAGTTGATTAGGCAAATCGAACTCACGTTCCCAACAGTTTGCAGATTGTGGAGAGAAGTTAAGACCGACCGACACCCCTGATGAAAATTACAAGTTCATGTTAAGAAACAAGTGCCGCACCCCGAAGCCAAAGTCCCAAGATGGCCGACCCGGTGGCACCAACCCAACTCCTCAGCTACCAATCTCACCAGCGCCCACACACTTATAACATCATGATAGCACGGCTCCAGAACTAGGAAAGATGGCGTCTTCACACCGCCTCATGTTATATACCCTCGCTGACATCACAGCCAAAACACAGCTTTCCGCTAACACTTAGAAAATTTAGGCCTGAAATATCTCGGTAACTAAACAATTATGCGAAACTTTAAGTGTGACAGTGTTTAGACTTTTTTAATAGTGAAATAATGGATATATAGTGAATAACTTTAAGCATCTGGTTTTAAAGATCTTAGCGTAGGAGTGAACTATTTTTCTACCCTGGGGAATTACTATTGTTCTAGAAGCTTCTTTATTTCGTCATTTTTATAAAACCACGATTTACACAAATAATATTATTATCAGAGTGTTCTACTAAAATTTTTGAGTTTATTGGTATAACTTTTATTAAATTTGATGCACGGATAGTTTAATTACAGGGTGTATAAGATTTACTAAAAATGCTATTTCGGTTTTAATTTAATAACTTTACTTCCATTACTTTTATCGCAAATATAAAATTACCAAGAGATTCTCTGAATTAAACAACGTGTTCTGAAAGTTATCTCATCTCTGTATCTACTTTTGAGCAGTTGTAATAAATTCCTAAACTATGCACGTGCTTTCACTGAAAAATAAATTTTAGAATCTTTATAGAATTGTTTCTGCTACTTGGAATTACTTGAAATTATTATATGTGATATTAGATTTTTAGGTCTTCCCGGAAATCTACTTTTTATTTCGAAAACTTACGAGGATTTTGTGATAAAAAATGCCAAAAGTGAAGTGCATCTAACGAAGTATTAGAAATTGATTTAAATTATTTATACGTTCAGAAACTACGAAATTTTAGTGAATTTATATTTAAATTGCGTTATTACTTCATTAAAATTACTTTACTCTGTCCGAAAGTGTGTAAAAACAGTGAAATGCCAAATATTAGAAATCTCTTGTGAGTTGAACTGGATTATAATGGATTATCATGTTTCAGGTTAGTAAAAGGTTTTAATATTATTATAGGAAGTTAATTTAGTTGGTTTATTAAATATTGAGTTAATTTATTGCTCGTAATTCGGTTTAGAAATGACAAAATGCTCCCAAGTAGAAGCTCATAATCCCAAAACTGAATTATTAATGATTATTTAACTTTCGGTTGATTTAAAGTTTATTTATTGTTATACAAAGTTTATATCCGGCATTTAGCAACTACTGACAGTCTTTACTGCATTTAAATTGGTTTAGAAACTGTGAAGTTAACCTATAGCAAAATTTATTATTTGAAATTGACTTTGAGTGGTTTAACCTATTTCCTCCCAAACTAATGTTTTCTTTCTGTTATAAAAGGTTTACTTTAGGGCTTTTATTTACTTTTGAATACTTTTACTGTTCCTAAAAGGGTTTATTTAGTCTGTTTGGTTACAGTATCTTCATGCTATATAAAGCTTCACTCTCATAACCTATACACGAAATGAAACTACCTGTTACTAAAGAGTGAGCTTTCCCCTTAATATCTAAAGGTGAGAGGCTAGAATTTGCTAAAATTCTAAGGTTCTTACATGCCCCCCGAAGATTGAAGTTATTTTCCCAAGAAAACTAACTGAATATCTTGAAAAATAAGAGAAAGGAAAAATCTAAATCCCCAAAAGAAAATGAACTATTCTCCCAAAATTTAACTATCGCGTGTCGGTTCGGTTCTCTCTCCACCATTCATACTCAAAACAAACATGAATAATCAAAAACTGAACTTTCACTCATAACTCTTACAACATTTTCCAAAAACTCATTCACTCTGAATTAATATTAATGAAAAATTATCAAATATCAAACAAATTATCAAACAGCAAAATGTGAATTATCAAATAATCACAAAGTTATAAACATGTGTATCACAAATAATCCCAAAATTGTTTAAATATCACACAAATTATTAAAATACAAAACATGAATGGTTATAAATACAAATTACAAAAGTACATTGCAACATATTAATACAAGAAATATCAAATTTGTCTTAAGAACAAAAAACATTGAAGTGTATTATTTTACAAACATAGACATAAGAATTTATAGTGTTTTACAAACAATTATATTTTGAAATTCCATATAGGAAAGTCTTTCGTTTTCTAAACGTCCTTGGTTGAATGTTATTTTGTTTTGTTATGGCCTTAAATCTACCACTTTCCCTTTAAACACCGTTCACAGAACTCCCTAAAATGGGTGAAAACCCAAAGTCCTGTCATGGTCGCCATGTAAGGAACCAGACCGATTGCAAGACTACCTACAATTTGCCTTGCATTGCACTCCTAACTTTGTGATATCTACAGTTTAACATTCAATCCGAATAACCGATGGCCCAGGCATGACTCTTATGATCAAAAACAATTTTTTTAAATCTTACCCTCCTCGGAGATTTGAACCGGAGACTACGACCTAAACATTAGTAATCAAGCGCTTTAACCACTAAGCTACCTGACCGCTACACAGAAAAACACTACAGAGACCTCCATTTTCAAAGCGTCTAACACCGTTCAGTAATTTTTCTAAATTATAAGACAACATGTATTATTTACACAGATGATTTTTCAACCAAATGTAGACAGTACTTTTCTTCTTGTTTCAAAGGATAAGTGTGGAAAGTTTCATCAAGATCGGATGAAAACTGTGGATTTGTATGAAGAACAAATAAACCAACAAACCAACAAATCAACAAACAAACAAACATACATTCATCTTTATATACATAGATAGTCACTCTCTAAATGTTAATGTTCCACCCGACTTTTAATTTCGACAATGCAGCAGCAGTATTGTGTCGAGACGTGACTATCAATGTCTCACTTGTAACGGTAACGCGGGAGTTGAGTCCATTGCATGGAGCCACCGATGAGTTGAGAGGAACCAATTGCCTTCCTATAGTCTTCAGTATATCGCCATGCCAAATACAACATTTTCTGACAGTGCAAAGTAATTGAGTAATGTAAAAGAATTTTGAATTTCAGTACAGTTGAAAGAGTTCTTTCCTGTAAATTATGTGAAACTAAAGTGACTGAAACAAATCTATTTCATGTGCAGCAGCATTGCAATAAAACAAGAACAGGAATAATGTATCCCGGCATTCAGCTTGACAAAGTAAACAACGACCTTTTTTTTTTTTTTTTTTTTTTTTTTTTTTTTTTGATAGATCTGTCTACAGCTTTGTCATCTTCTCTGTGAAATGATGGTATCAGCCAACATCCCACTTAATAAAGTGAACAATGAACATTTCAAATCCTTCTTGTAATTAAAATGGAATGCAGACAATCAGAATTAAGATAGGTATCAATAAGATCTTGGTATCAATGGATGGAAGTAATGATGCTTGTAGCAGTTACATTGTAAATGTTATAATTGGAACCCTACTTGCTGACAGACTGGGTGATATATTTTTACTCGACTGTGAAGTTCTTGAATCAGTAAACCACTCAACAATAGCAGTCCGTTTCGACAACGCTATTAATGTTTTATGGAACGGTGAAGTTAAGTGAGAACATGCCTTACTATTTGTGACTAACACTGCGCCGTACGTGGTAAAGGCTGGAGAAGGTGTTAAGATGTCGTATCCTTCGATGGTGCATTTAACTTGTCTCACTCATGGATTACATTGGGTTGCTGAGGAAGTAAGACTAAATTTCCTTGATGTCGACAGGTTAATATCAAATGTAAAAAATATTTTTGTCAAAGCTCCAATGAGAGTGCCAAAATTTATCCATCTTCCATCACAACCAATACTTACTTGATGTGGCATACGACTCAATGCAGTTAGCTATTACTGTGAATATTATGAAAACCTAAAGTAAACAGTTTCTAATTTTGATAACAGTGAAGTATCTTCCATAAGAACTCTTTTCCAGCAATTTGTTCAGAAATTTGGAGCATATAAAGTCAAGGTTTTTAGGCATCACAACTGCAATTTTGCATCTTTAAGAAAGTGGTCTAGAACTGCATGAATGTTTGGGGTTTGTTAAAAGTGTGAAAACAGAGATAGGCCAAGCAGGAGGCAGGGTGGCTAGTTTGCTGGAAAAAAAACTTCATAAAGTGTGTGGGAATACAGTATATAAAACAATTTGTGAAATTAGTGAAATTTTACATTGTGGTGAATCTGTTTTGACTGAAGACCACTCACCATTAAACTGCAGTGATCTGACTCTGTTCAATTACCCTCCCATGATATCTTGCAATGTCAAACGAAGCTTCTCACAATCAGTGGCGTAGCTAGGTCAACAATGGCCCCGGTGCAAAAAAAAATATTTTGGGCCCTCAGGTCAGATGGGCGACCTTCTTTTTGCTTTGTGTGCTGGTAGGGGCCCCCTGAGCTGAGGGTGGGGGCCCTTGAGTTGTGCTTAGGTGCCACCTGAGCAGTGGCTGGGGGCCCCCTTAGACGACGGTAGAGCAAAAAAAAAAAGTCGCCAGTTTGCCGTGAAGGCTCGTGGGCCATCTAAACTGCGCTTGGGGGCCCCCAGAGGTGCGTTTTGGGGCCCCCTGAGTGTAGGGGCCCCAGTGCACTGCACCGCCTAGCCCCAAAGTAGCTACGCCCCTGCTCACAATATAACACAAAGTGACAACCAGAGAAAAACCCTGTTCGATAACTTGAAGGTGCATATGGTGAAATACAGCAATGCTGGCATCAAACGAGAATAAAAAATGGTATGTACACTAATTCGCAACAAATTTATAATAAATTCCCATTTTTTAAAGTAAAATTCTAGTAATCTATTTACTACATAAAATAAATGATACACATTTTAAAAATGCTCAATTGAACAATAGATTTAATGTTCTGTCATATTTCGTCTCTTTTAGGTCATATTTACCAGTATTTAAGGTCATATTTGCCTGCATATTTCTCAGTTTTTTCTGGTCATAAAGATCTGAACCCTATTGATCAACATCAAAAAGATAGAGCTCCAAAACAAATTTTTAGCACACATTACAGAACAGCTGATATATTGAGTAACAAATAAACAAACATAAGCATCCTTCTCAAGATACTGTTTAGAATGTCCACGAGATTATCATTGTATACAGTTTGATACCACTAGTATCCATGTAGGATAAAGATCATGAAAAATTATACATATTGCAAATAACTGATATATATTAAAAGCAATAATAATAATAACAAACACCTATTCTAAAATTGTCAGAATATTGATACAGGCCTTTTTATTTTAAAAAATATAAAGTTAAAGCAAACCAGCTGAAATGGAGATGTGCATTTTACATCTATCTGTAATTTATAAATTTATATCTTCTTTTCTTTTTAGGGTTTTGTACCCAAAGTGAAATGAGATCTACTGTTGTCATTATGTTTTCTATCCATATGTCCTTAATAAAAGTGTATGTTCCTCAACCTGGTTGTCAACAGGAAGAAAAAGACCATTTCCTCACAGACCTTGAGACACATTGAAGAAAACATTATCATCATGAGGGATCTTAATGCCCAAGTTGGCAAGCATATACTGGATATGAAAATGTGATAGGGCCATTTGGCTTTGGAAACAGAGACAAAGTAGGGGAATGCTTCCTAGATTTTTATTTGAGACTCAACCTTATAATCAAAAATACACCAGCCACAAAATCACTAGATATAGCTGAGACACACAACAGAAGTCTCTCATAGACATTATAGTCTCTGATCAAAAAGCAGGGTCTTTCATCAAAGACGTGAAAGTATTACCCAGAGAAAATGTAGGTAGCAACCACCATCAGAAATATTGGAGTAGAGAAATGAAAAACAAAAAAACCTAAGATAAAAACTAAAGAATCCAAGAAAACAGGCAGAATATCAAAAGAAAATATGTGACCTCATACCTAAAAGTGAAATAGGACCTGCAGAAAACGAATGTAAAATGTTGCAGGAGACTCTTGTAAACACATCTACATCCATACTCTGCAATTCACAAACATTGTGGGTGGCAGAGGGTGCTTAGCACCAATCTTAATTCTGCGCATTCCAATCCCGAATAGCACAAGGAAAGAAAGAATACATAAAAGCATCAGTATGGTATCTTATTTCTCAAATCACATCTCTCCGGTCATTGCGACCTAAATAGGTTGACAGAAGAAGTATTTAATTGCACTCGTAAGTCAAAGAATTTAGCATATTCTGCAATAAATTAAAATGCAATCGACATTGTCTGTCTTCCAAACAATCCCAGCCCAATCTGTGTATCAATTCTGTGATGCTTTCATAAGGGCTGTAGCAGCCAGTCACGAATCGGGCGGCTCTCCACTGAGTCAATCAAGCCCTTGTGATACGGATCCCAAACATCACAACAGTAATCCAGATGCAGACACACTAGTGTTTTATACGTTATTTCCTTTGTATGAGCATTAAAATTCCTCAAAATATGACCTATGAATCGTAATTTAGAATTAGCTTTGCCTACAATGGTAGTTATTTGCAAGACCCATTTCATGTTACTTTGTACTATTACCCCCATATACTTCAGGTAATCAACCGTGTCGACAGCTGAATTGTTTACTTTGTACTCGTAAACAAACTGATTCTTTTTGTTACTTAGTCACATTACCTTGCACTTTTTAAAATTAAGTATAAGCTGCCATTTACGAAACCATTCGGAAATAGCAACCAAACTGCACTGAATTTCTAAGAAATAGTCAGAGCACCTAATTTTCCTACAGTTAATTGCATCGTCGGCAAACAATCACAACCAGCATTTAATGTTGTCACCTAGATTAGTTTATAAAAAAGTAGCTGACAAAACTAGTTCGAGAGTGAAAGATAGAAAAACATCTTGGTGGAATACCACAGTCAAAAATGCCATACAATAAAAAAATAAAAAAACATAGTAAAAAGACAAAGGGACCAAGAAAACCAGACTGATCTGGGATGAAGTGAAGATAAACTAAGTGAACTAGACCAACCTTACAGGGAACTGAAACTAAAAGTCAAGAAAATCATAAAAGATAGAATTTGCAAAGAAAATAAGATAGCTGGAGCAATCAAAAGCTGTTGTACAAAATGGTAAAATCCAAAAGGAACATATTTGATCTCATTAAGGCCCTGAAAAAAGAAGAAAGAACAATCATCTGGAAAGAAGATGAAGTAAGGGAAGAGATGAGGAAACATTTTGACCATCTGTACAATGAGAATAAACCAACAAGCAAAGATGATAACAGTTCAGGAACATGAAACAAGAGTGCAGGTAAAGGGTTCCCCTCTGACGTGGTCAGAAGTTGAAAAAGTCCTGAAAAACACTGAATTACAACCAAACTGTCACTGTATAATGCATACTTCTTACCCTTTACAACATACAGCCTGGAAGTATGTACCACTACCAGCAGAGATGAAAGCAGACTCAAAGCAGCAGACAAGAAGTTCCCAAGATCAGTGATGCAGAAAACCAGAAGAGACAGGAACAGGAATTAAGTGATCCATAAAGACATTTCAGTCAATGAAACTCTTCGCAAAAAAAAAATTTCAAAGTTAAATTGTGATGCCTGGGACATGTCAGGCAGATGGACCCAACAAAATCAGTGAGGATATGGCTGGAAAAAGAACTTAGGTGTAAAAGACCAAGAGGCCAACCAAGAAGAAGATGGCCTGATCTAGTGAAACTGGACCTACATGAGAAAAGAGTATCATGGTTTAGAGTCCAAGGAGAGGAAACAGACTTGGACAGATAAAGGTGGTGAGAGCTCTTACACTGCACATGGGAAACTGGAGATGGATGAAGCTGATGATGATGAAGTCTGTTTATCTGCCACAGGCCACTAACTCAATAATGAGATAAGTTGAACACTTCAAATTTTCACGGGTTATGTATTTTTTGACCTAAACTTAGAAACTGCTTGTAAATCTATATTTTATAGAGTCCTATAAAAAAGAGGTCAGAAAAAATTGTCATTCAAAGGTCATCAAGTAATGGACTAAGATAATTTTTTCCAATGAATACTTGAACAGCCAAAAAATCTGGCAGTTGAAGACGTTTTTGTCTCTGGGTCTAATTCACATGTTACGGTTTCTGACTCACTTGAATCTTTGTCTCTAGTATTAACCATATCCTGTATTCAAAGAACAAATACTAAAAATATTTACATCTAATATATTTTATATTTTTTATTGCATTTCATTGAAGGTGCACCTAATTAATCCTAATGGATAGAACAGAATAAATTTGAATGAAATTAAAAATCTGGATTCACATCCAGAGTAGCACCAAGGCCAGAGTCCTCCATTACCTTAAAACATCTCAAGCATTGATTTTTGTGCCAGGTGATTGCTGTCTGATATACCATATCAATTTCTGTGAAGACTATTAGAGAAAATTTATTCAATGTATCATAAATAAACTAACATCTGGTAAACTGCAACTGTTTTTGTTTTATCTCACCTGGAAGACTATCCAATAAAAGCAGTTTTTCAACATAATTTAGCAGTGTGGATTATACAGAGTACAGTAACATTATCACCTCCTCCAGTGGACATAAATCAAAGGAATTTCTTCTATTAGTTACCTCCACTATGGTACTAGACATTAAGATTCAAAGTTCAGCTGTGTGATTTTGCATAATTGTCCAAACTGGATTTTGGTAAAATAGGACCATAGATTTATCTCAATCATACTTGTTCCATTCTACAATATGAATCCATGTGGTAATATGTCCATTATGTTATTTGCATTTGGTCACCTACACAGTGATTGATACATCAGACACAGTAGCGTAGCTAGGTTAGTTAACAAGGGCCCCTGTGAAAAAAAAAATAAAAAAATTGGAGCCTCCAGGCCAGACAGCTTCACCAAATCATGTGAGGTTTGCTGACAGGCGCTCCCAGAGCTTGTGGGCCCCCTGAACTTGGGGGCCCCGGTGCATGGCATTGCCTAGCCCTCCAATAGCTACGCCACTGATCAGATAGAAGACTTTATACAGTAAGAAAAAGCTGCATGAAATATACACACAGATGTCAAATGCTATGGGTATCTTTGGTTTACATACAATATTCTTTGAATGCTTTCAAGAGTCATTGTACTTGTGATATTAATCAGCTTTATTTTATTTTTACATTCTGATTATGGTGGCTTGGCCATGTCCTCCAATAAGATTAGGCTGATGTCTACCTTTGTTAACACATGTCTTCTTAAGGGATTTGTCTGGACTTCTGCTTTGACATGACACTTTTTCATAACACCACTTTGCATGATTTGCTAGTTTAACCTGCAAACTAAAATCGCCACCACTAGGACCCACCATGAAATCACACTTTACATCTGGATGTTCAAGACAACATTCCAAGTAACCTGGATCTGTTGTAAATAAGTTGCTGATATCCTTGAAACCACCAACTTTTGAAGAACTTGCTAAAATTCCTGTGATGTATGTATCATCTATCCAAAAAAATTGCTCCCTTTCAGAAGCTCTAATGAGTTTTTTTATAACGAATGGAGTTGTCACATACATCCAGCCTGATAAGAAAGGAGGATAATGTTGTCCAGGAAATTCTTTATATGTAACAAACCACTTATTTGCAGGGTCACGTACTGGTGCCATTCCTTTTAGAACATAGCCCATTAAAAGTTCTTCTTTGTCATACGAAGACATTTTTGAAAGAACTTCAGAGAGCTGGAATATATTCACAACTATATCATCATCCATTTTAATCACAAACTGTGCTTGAGGGCAGTACCTTATTACCCACTGCAATCCCATCATGTGTTTGTATGTCAGGTTGCGGTATGCTTCTTGAAAGTTGCCTAGCAAAATGTCGGAAAACCTGCAGGAATAAATTGAATTACAGTTCCAACAATGTCTTCTTAAAGAATCGTTATCAAACTTATTGTTACATAAAATTATGTATTACGTGTTAAAATATTGTGATCAATGAAATCAAATTGCAATCATTTACTTCATTTATTTAAGGAACACTGTTCTAAGGAAAAAGGAAGCTGCTTTTAGGCAATATAAATAACAAAGGATAGAGAAAATGATTCATCACTCACCAAAGTTGATGGCTGTGATGAGTGAAAAGTATACAAGTCAAACAAAAATATATACAATATTTCAGTTTTACACCTTATTCATCTGGTAGAGAATGAGCCATGTTTCGGGAGGTGTGCACACATCAAAGTTTACCATATGCCTCATTCCCTATCAACCCCCCTCAACCTTTAGTAATTTTCCCTTGTTATTTAAAAAATACTGTATCAGATTAAGAAGCCATAAAGTGCATGTAGATTATTTGACTCTGTAAATTAAAATTATATTTATAAAAAAAGCTTATAACTGGATATGAGTGTTGAAAGAGTAAACTACAATTTCAATGAGTTTAATGGGAAAAGAAAAGTGTTGATTGGCAAATTTAAGCAAGAACAGAAAATTGATCTATTGCTTCTAATACAGCACAGTTTCACACAAAAATGTACATACTACAAATAATGTAATTATAGAGTCCAATTCATCACGATTAAATTAAAAGTGTATTTAATTTTGAATTTAAGCATCAATAGTTGCAACCAGCCAAGGCCACTGCCGACAGGGGGGGCCTGCCGCACCACACGTATAGCCTAGGGGCCCACAGAGCCTAAATGCAGCCCTGCTGAAGTTATGGGCAGAATGTAACATACTTTTTGACAGGGCAATAATAAAAAAAAATGATACACCTATTCGTATGCTATTCTCTCACCACTAACACAACTTTCATGTCAATGCACAAGGAATGTGTTGCTACAGAAGAGGTATTGGAAATGGAGAGCAAGGAGAGGATGAGTGGAGGAGAACTTGGAAATGGAGAAATAAGATTAACTCAGGTTGCTCAGGCCTCACATTTGCGAGGACGCGGGTTTGAATCTTAATCTGGCCATCCAGATTTCGGTTTTCCATGGTTTCCCCAATGTCAGGATGATTCCTTCAAAAGGTAATGGCTGAATTCCTTCCAGTTCCTTGCCCCAAGTCCTATCCCACCACTAATAACCTCTATGTTGGCAAGGTGTAAAGGCAAAAGCAAATAATAATAAGATTGAGGTAAGAAGGGTGTTGGGTAATGAAGTTGTTGCACCTTTCAGTTCCCATTAAGCTAATCTGAAGGAGATAGTACCATCAGATAAGAATGTGACAGTTTAGTATGTTTAGTTTAATTGTCAGATGGGAATTAATTTGGGCAATAACAGGATTAATTAGTTTATCAGTCTTTAATCACTCTTTCTTAATGGTATTCAATAACTAGTGAAACCATTATCAGTTACAATAATAATGAGAATGAAAAAGCTGTTAAGCAATCAAAATAAGGAATGATACAGTAAACCCACCTCTTGCCACAGATAAAGGCAAGAGGACAGTAATGAAAAACATATACATATTAACGTATGTAATGTTTCTTAGTATGTACACATCTGACCCCCTTGCAATGCATCCCATCATCATACATGAATATGGTTTAATGGTGCAACATCAAGATGAAAGAACATACATGCAATAATATCTTAAGCAAGTTGACTGTTACAAGCAGGTGAAGCTAATCCAAGTGGTCATTCACGTTCGCAATATGCTAAACAGCAGAGTATGCCTACCCTTTGTGGCAAAAATCAAATCTAGCTAAGACTGTTGATATTGCACTCCACAGAACATGCCAAATGATCACAAAATGCCTGAGATCCCCACATGTGGCAAAGGAGGAAATATTGGCTAGCATTGCCCCTGCAGACATATGTCAGGAAGTGGTGACAAACACCCTCAACAATGTTATGCACCGGCACATCAAGACTGAAGCCACCTTAACACCACTGAAAGGAACACCATGCATGGCCTAGGAGAACAGAGTGGGATATAACATCAACTGGATCAAGCCATAAGAAGGTCTGTGACCAGGGTCCAAATAGACTGAGTTGAAGTTGGCTGAGACATTCTCACTTCATGGGGATAGCAGGGAAAACAACCAAACAGCACATGTTCTTAAAGTGAGATACAAACTATGGTAAATTGTAGTCATGTCCAAAACTCAGAATTAATGTATCCCAATAAGACAGTTGAAGCAATATGTGGTATGACAGTTGGTAGGAGAAGAGGAAAGTTAACACCATGGTGGAATGACACGGTAAAATGTGATGTGCTACGAAGAACAAAGCCTTCTGGGAATTGTTCAAAAGGAGAACAGAGGAAAGCGAACAAGAAAGAAGCAATGGCAAAGGTACAAGAAGAAAAGAGGAAATGGATGGAAAAATTGACAAAATTTTGGAAGAGGATAGTGAGTAAAGTAAGAAGGTGCTTTACACCATAAGAAATAAGTAAAATCAGATATCATAAGGATGACAATTTAGTGGGAGAGAAGAAATGGGTAAAAGAAGTCTGAGCTATTGAATCCAAGAAGACCCAGTAATGAAAAAGAAGATAGAGAGGAAGAAAAGGAACAATATCAAGAGGAGAAGGAATATATTACATGGAAGGATGTGGAGGAAAGCTGTAAAGAGAATGAAAGGAGGTAAAGCATCAGGAATGAATGACGTGAGAGTGGAGATGATACAAGCTGCTGGAGGAGTTGGCATACAGTGGCTCTTTGGGGTGATAAGGGAAGAATCCCAGATGACTGGTAGAAAGGACTGTTATTATCAATATTCAAGAAAGGAGACAGCCCTAACTGCCAGAACTACCTTGGTATTACTCTCATATGCCATTATCCAAATTGTAATAATAAGTTTTGGAGAGCAAAATAAGAAGAGCAGTTGAAAGGCAAAAGAACAATATGGAATTAGACAAGGAAGGTCAACCATTGATCTTATATTAGCAGTAAGGTAGCTACAAGAGTGCCAGCATTTGTATGCAAATGATCTGGTTATGCCATTTCTGGACACAGAAAATGTGTATGACAGTCTCAGTAGAAATAGAGTATGGGAAGCAGTAAAGAAAGAGATAGTGGAAAGAATGAAGGATATGTATAGAAGGTAGTAAAAGCTGTGTCGTAATGGGAATGAAAAGACCAGATAGTTTCAGTTTAAAAATGAATCAAAACAAGGAAGTGCTCTCTCACCTCAGTTATTTATAATGGTGATGGAAGACATATTGAAGAAGGTGGTGCAGAGCATTGAGGGAAAAATAATGATGATCTATTTGTAGTGAAGGGAAGATGAAAGAGAAGGGCAGCCTTAGCAGAATGTTTCAGAGAGGGTAGTTGCATTGTGTTGCACGAGTTTCTCTGCAAGAAAGAGTGAAGTAATAATTAAACCAAGCAAGAGGAGCAGGCAGACACAGTCATATCACTAGGAGGAGTTCAATTGAAAAATGTTGAATATTTCAAATATTGATGAAAATGAAGGAAACAGGATGGAAATATGATACTGCCACTGACATGAGAAGAAGAATATGGTTTAATATCAAGATATTGTAAAGGTTGTTAATATTTATGGGTGCCCTTCTGCTCCATTCTGCGAGAAGAGATGAGTTTACTTTTCTTATCCTTCAATATCAGTTAGACTAATTTACAAGGGAGCAGATGTGTGAGGCGTTATGTAGTACATGTTAAACATACAGACATGGAAAGATAATTTAGAAGAGTCATTTGGAAGAACTGTGGAAGTTTTGAAGAGTGATCTCTCATAAGTGAAATAGATTAAGGATCTACTGAAGCATGTCTGCAGAGGTATATTGTATATTTAAGATATTCATGGCTTTCTCAAATGAAGGTATCAATATTTGATGGGTACTCAGCAAGGAAATGTGGGCCAAGATTAACTTCCAGTTGTCTGATTTCTAGGACTTTTATTATAATCCAGACTGAGGTGGTAGTTCTGCAATATAAGGACAAATGATATTTTTAAACGGAGCACTACGTGGAACATTTTATTTTATTTTTTTAACTGCTTAATGTCTCTTAACAGTGAGGTCTTTAGAGACGGGAAAGAATAGGGGGCAAGGAATGGGAAGGAATTCAGTCATGGCCTTTTGAAGGAAGCATCCCGGCATTTGCCTGGAGTGATTTGGGAAACCATGGAAAACCCAAATCTGGATGCCCGGACGTAGATTCGAACCGCCATCCTCCCGAATGCGAGGCCAGAATGCTAACCGTTACACCACCCTTCTAGGTAAGTGGAACAGATGCATCAATCAAGAATATTTAGGTCAAAGGAAAAAGTGCCTGTTGTAAAGCTGAAATTTCTTAGGTTTGATACCAATGGTGTAATACTGGAAGCCATTGGAAACTGAAACATTAATTTTTGCTAGTGCCATTGTACCTTTTTTTTTTTTATTTGTTACCTATTCAGCAAATCTGCTTTAGCAGGACAATGTTTAATTTTACAAAGCATAACATGCATATTATCATGGTTGAGAACATTACACTAGGACCCCTCTGTAACTAAAGAATGATAGTGATACAATAAGCAGTTTATAACATCTCTTCCAAATGTTGTCTCAACTGTAAACAAGGATGAAGAGACAAACTACAGATTGGCAGTTTGCACAATAAATTATCGAAAAAAGTTCTCCCATGGAGGGTGATTAGCAGGAAAAATACTTGTACCCTACACACACTGAAAATGATGCAGCTAGATGAGCTACTAGTGATGTACCCTCCATACAGTAATACAAGATGTATCAAACGCTAGGGTAACCTGTCGTATGCAGATACCTGGACCTTCTTAGATAGCCTGCAGAATGTCATTCATGTTCAGGCATATAAGTGACACTAGGTCCTCCACTATCCATTTTTTGTGGCATTATGCATCCTGTCTCAGCAACACAATAAACAGCACCAAAGGTTGGATGAATCAGCTGCCTTTGGTATGGAAACGAATCCGATAAAGGTGTACAGCCTCACTGCCTTTACTATTCGCATGACTACATAAAAATCGTATCTGACAACTCTTGAAATGAATATCGCATCATGGTTAAATGGAACACTACTACACAAGTGAAACAGTGAAGACAGATTAATCACAAGTATAAAAAATCTCAAGGCAGCACATCGGCATTGAGTACATTAGCAAACTGACTTGTATCACTAATAACATTCAATTGTCTAATGAAAGTACTGGTTAGAAACTTACTTTGTTGGATAGTACCACAAAACACATTGAATGAAAACTTTCATTGATAACTGAAACATAAAGGATTTTTGGAGATACAAGGTGTTTTCACAAAGTTTCAAGACTGTTTTTTTCCCCAAGTAGGAGAGGGCGTGCAGACTGGTTCCACTGATAGGGTGAAGTAGTGTCAGCTAACTGACCACACCAGCGGCAGTTGCCTCTGAGAAGCTGGAGTGAGCAGATCACTAGTGGCACGAGTGTGTCAGTGACAATGTCGAAAATTTAGAGTGTTGAAAATGCAGCATCATTTGGAGCAGCAGTATTTGATATAGTTATTTGTGAAACTGAACAAAACTGCTACTGAGACTTTTGGTATGATTCAAGGCGCCAATACAAAAAGGAATCCATGTCCCATGCAATAGTTTTCATGTGGCACAAGAGGTTCAAAGATGGCCACAAGAACATTGAAGATGATGACTGCACTGGGAGATCTTCAACAAGTCAAACTCATGAAAATTTGGTGAATGTGTGTGAATTTTCAAACGCTGATGGTGTTAGATTACATGCCGATGACCTGGGATTGGGTCAGACTACATGTTCAAGTTAGAGACACAAGATCTGATGATGAGAAAAGTGTGTGCCAAACTTGTTTCCAAAATTCTGGCGGATGAATAGAAAGCACGGCGCCATTCTGTTTGCGAAGAAATGCTTGAATGTTTGCAAATCGACCCAAATTTCTTAAAGTGGTTACTGGTGATGAGATCTGGGTCTATGAGTATGATCCTGAAATGAAGAAGCAAAGAGCAGAGTAGCACACCACCTAATTGAGAAAGCTCGCATGAGCAAGTCACATGTAAAAAGCATGCTAATTGTTTTCTTTGATGTCAAAGGAGTGATCTACAAAGAGTTTGTTCCTGTCAGACAAACTGTCAAAAATCAGTTTTATGCTAAAGTGCTCTGCTGTTTGTAGGATTGAGTCTGCCACGTCTGC
Source organism: Vandiemenella viatica (assembly GCA_031002005.1). NCBI lineage: Eukaryota > Metazoa > Arthropoda > Insecta > Orthoptera > Morabidae > Vandiemenella > Vandiemenella viatica. Next base: position 5,078 of record JARYHS010011279.1, on the reverse strand, counting down.
CTGGAGATCAAAGACAATTGAATTCTTCACCAAGACAATGTGCTCTCTCACACGTTACTCGCCACCTGCAAAGTTTTGTCCAAGTTCAACGTGGCAACTGTTTTAGCCACCCAACAGCCCTGACCTGGGTCCCAGCAACTTCTTTTTGTTCCCATTAATCATGAGAGACCTGAAAGGGAAGCAATTCCAGCAGTCCAGGTAGCTTCAATGAGGTACCTTGACAGCATTCTGAGATATGAGTTCCAAGGAGCCTGTGAACAATGGAAAAAATGCTGGCAGTGGTGTGCTGATGCCAAAGGATCATATTTTGAAGATATTTATGGTTAATGTCTTCAACAAGCAATTTTTCCTTCACATTACAATCAAATAAAACATTTGTGCAATTAGAGGTTTCCCCAGTGTATTGTGTATATTTATCAGACATTTTGCTGGGCCACTTCATTGAGATATGTCAATATGTGGTGAGGCAGAATGCCCAGGAAATAAATGGCACCTTTATTTTCATGTACACACTTTGACAATAAATTTGGCCACCGCTGAAAAATTCTATCACTCTTATTTTGCACAACCTATCATCTTAAGATACAGTAATGCAATACTGGCTTGCCAGTATTGCGTTACTGTTTCCTGGGATGACATTGATGTCAGATTGTGCTAAATAAGAGTGATAGAATTTTTCAGCGGCGGCCAAATTTATTGTCAAAGTGTGTACATGAACTTGTAAGCTTATCTCTATTCCATGTTGTCCTATGCACATAAATATATTGTCCAGATGTATCTGCAACTGTTCGCAACCTCTTTTGTTTTCTTCATGTCATCCAAAAAACAACCAGACTACTGAATGTATATAACCAACACAATCATTCATAAGAATAGTGAACTGTAATGGTCCCAACACACTACCTTTCACTCCTGTCAACACTTCCATCTCTTTTGATACTGCTTTTCCTTCCATGACTGCTTCATACCTCTTAAGAATTCGTCAACCCAAAAAAGTCTCATATTTGTCCACCCTGTTGAATTTAAGACTATTTACCAGCATTCTGCAGTTCATTCTGTCAGATTCCTTGGATAGATACAGATGCTAAACTCCATTGTTAATTCTTGAACATAAGTTACACATAGCCACTGAGATCAGCACAAATAACCTCAATAACTGATGTAGCTTATGTGGTTTTATCAAGCTCTCTCTCAAATTATTTGTCACTGGAGTCAAACTGTTCAGCATACAGTTCTTGATCCTATTTGTGTCCTCGCCTTTATGAATCAATACTAAGTAAGTAAATTCAGGTGATCTTACAGTCTAGCAACAGTTTTGATTTGATACACATTATGTCTCTGTCATAGCTGTTGTACGACAGTGAACTATACCCAAAAAACATTTAATCTGAAGAATGATAGAAGTGCCTTAGTAGTTTTGGTTAAGAGTTCTGGTGGCTCTATGCTAAAAATCAGTGTCTTGGGTTCAAATTCTGGTTGAGTCAGGAATTTCTAAAAGTTCCTTTTGACCATACAAGATATACCAAAACATTCTGGGGTTCAGATCCAGCGGCTCCTCCATAATTTGACCCACCTAAGAAGGAGTTATCTTTTTGTTATGAAAATTTTTATGTCATAACTATCAAATACATACTAGACAAGTAAAATTGTTTGGTATATTGGCAGTCCCGTACAAGTTATTATGTAAGAAATACATATTTTTAACTATTCATGTTCCTTGTAGTTGTTTCTCAGGGTTTATTTTTCATGAGAAACCTGCATTCTGCATCCATATGACATGTAAGGACAAAGTACAGGCACACAAACATTTATAAATGTACAGCATTAAGCTCTTTAGCAGACATGTTTTACCACAGATTAATTTTTGAACTGTCTATCATGTTAATAATCTAAAGAATTTTCCCTTGCACTTATAATGGCACATGAATATTATCAGAAGTTGCACTCAAATTAAAATGCAGCCTGGACCACCATGACAACTACAGAAAAAAGGCAGGTTGTGGTTCAGAGGAAATGGAGCCTACACCAGAATAAAAACTAATGGTGTATATTATTGTAACTGGTTTCATTGTAAAATGTTGGCTGCCATGTGAAATGCATTAGCTTATTAAGACTGATGACACTTCAACAATTAATCTATAGTGCAATACGTCTACTATCGTCTTTCAATGCTGTACAATAAAAATCCTTTGTGTGCTAATACGTCTCCCCTACATGTCACATGGATTCAAACTGCAGCTTTTCTTGAAAAATAAAGCCTTTGAAACAGCTTCAAGGATCTTAAGCAGGTAATAATACCTATTTCTTGCAAAAAACTTGTAAAGGACTGCCCATATTTTGACCACTTTTACTTGTTTACCATATATTTGATGATTATGGTGTATGGCTTTTCTTAAATCATATCACTCATGGAATTTGAGTACAAATTTTTATAACAAATGGACAATTGCTTCTAAGGTGGTCCACATTATGGGTACCATTCAAATCTACGTATCTTCAGTTTAAAATATTAAAAGTCCTGTACTGGCTATAACGAGTAGGCTAACAAATAAATAAATCTGAAGCTAATTGTTTTGCTCCTAAATGTATCATGGTATTCACTGAAAGTAAGAACATTTTCACAATTAGCAAAAAAATGTCTTTGGTTTAATAAGGTATTCTTTGACGGTTTGTGTTATGGAAAGAAAAAAAATTAGTGTAGGATATTCTGCTGAGGATACAATCATCAAGGAATTATCTGGTCTATATATACAATACTGACAATGAAACTGCTGTTAAACTAAGATACGATAGGAAAAAGAACCCATCACTCACCACAGATGAAGGCAAGAGGGCCAGACAAACACAAGAGAAAACAAAAACAAAAAAACAAAAAAAACATAATTCATAATATTTCGGTTTGTAATCCTAATAATGCAAAAGGCAAGGCATATGGCAGGGGAAATATGTGTACACATCTTAGTGATGTGTTATTTTTCCCTATCCCATCTTATTGTGAAGGGAACTGAAAAATTAATATAAAGATGGTACCTATTATTTAGTCCTTCATAACTAGTGTGATACATTGGGTTCTACTGGAGATCGCGATTCCGCTGTAACAACATTCACTAACGTCATAATACTGCTGTAGTTAATGGCAAGAAGTATTATTTTTAAGCAGTAATTTAGTTGTAATACAGTCCAGTATTTTCAATTAAAAATTAGGTTGTAATACAGCCTGGACCAGCAAGGTACTGTTACAAGTACTTGCAAAAGTGTTTCTAGCGGTGTCTTGCATCTGACTACTTCAGTATTATGACACCAATTCCTTCTGGAATCGCAATGTCCAGTAATCCCAAACATTGCTTATGTTTCTTGCTTTCTTTGCAGGAGTAATTACTGTGTGGCATGTGAAATTACTGCCTCATTGGATTTTAAAAAATTTAAATAAAACATAATATTTTTTAATTTAGATAATTTTATATTTAAGGTTCTTAGTGACCTCTTATAGCTAATGAAAAAATAAACACCAACCTTCTGTTCTCATCAAATATGGCATTTCGCTTCACAGCAGGAGAAACTGCTAAAAGAAACAATCTACGAATGCCAAATTTTTTAGCCTCATCCTTTGTATATGCATGCCTGATAGCACTACGAGCTTCAACATTTGCACAGTGAGATGTTACGAGAAGTATGGCCCTAATATGATCACTTGCACATATGTCATTATTTATGACATAATTAAATGCCTGAAGATCCAGGAGTGGTATACCGACAGGGTACAATTGATAATAAGCACGTGGATGAGGACGTAAAACGATAGGAAATTCTCTTTCGGCCAAGATTGAAAATATATATATCAGTGCAAGGACACAGAGCAAGAGCAGAAGTGTAGTTATAATCATATTTTTCAAACGAGTCATCGTTGCTGCTCTTTCTACATTTGAAGCAAGTCTCTTTAAAACTTTGGCTCAAATTAGATTTTATGTTTTACGAAATTGTTTCCGGATAACAATGGTCATGTTGTATGAAACGTGTATTTCTGAGTAATGGATATGTTCCACGTAAAATTAAAATATATTAAAACCACCGTTCAACTCAAAAATCCATATATTTTTAATACTGTAAAAGAAATAATAGATAATAAAGACATTTTTCTGGTTGACACGATTTAGCACGGTCAGTACATATTCATTTAAAATAATCCATCCGACATTCTTAATTTTTAAATAATAATAGATACAGCAAACTAAGAACTGCCGCAAAATTTGTACCACAAGGCTACCTCCTTCCAAGACAATATTTGCATTGCCACTGACAGCTGCCTCTAAAAACTAATTAAAAATAAACATTAACATTTGACGCCCTTTTTCTAGAATAAAAATCGATATTGAAAAATGATAGTCATAATCGATTTATTGGATATCAGTATCGATCTTTTTCAAGTGGCAAATAACCAAGTAGGAACCATGGAGGAAGGAACAGGAACCCATGACAGGAACAGGAATAGAAATTCTCTGTTCTTAGGAGTTTTGTTGCTGAGTTCTGTGCTTGAAGTGAATTTTGTGGGACGTGTTGGTTTACGTTACAGTGCTGTTTGGTTGAGTTTTATTTGTGAACATCCTAAAGCAAAAATAATTGATTCTCTTATAAAACACTAAATTTAGCCACAAATTACATGGAAGATTTAAGCTTTAGCGGAAGCGATCCGGGAGCCGTCAGATTTGGAAATTTCATAAATTACTATCAGTTTCATCGTTTCAATGCACGTATTATGTCACTACCAAAGAATATCTGGCAGACGGAAGTTGGAAGTGACTTCATTTGCTTGGACATTGGTTGTAATTCAGGGGTAAATAATAAATATTAGTATTTATAGTTTCAACTTAATCAGTTTTGTACCTTAGATAAAGAAATTGGGAAATTTAAATTGTTTGTAGATTTTGTGATGGCCAATTTGGTCAACAGCTGTGTAAAATGTCGTGCTGTAAATGCACAGCTGGTGTAAGTGATTGTGAAAATGGGCCTTGGAGAAATTGTGTGTGTAGTAATCGCACCATGATCCAAGGGTGGTCAATATTTTCAAGCAGCAGTTGGTT
>JARYHS010011277.1:0-15000 GCA_031002005.1 Vandiemenella viatica | reverse complement strand
GCACATTCCACCTATGTCGTAGCCACCTTAACCTAACCCGGCAATCCTACCGGGTACAGGGGACCTACAGTTTAACGTGAAATCCAAGCCACGCAAGCGTTCTGGCGTATTTCACATTACACAGAAAGCTGTGCCAGAGGTTAAGGGCCTGTGAAAATCCCCGCCGAGACATGGATTCGAACCAGGGACCTTTCGATCCCCAGTCAGACATCTTAACTGCTGAGCTACCAGAGCGATGAAGATCAGGTGAAATCCTTAAGGAACTCAAAGTTAAATCAGTTCTCAAAACTACAGAACAAATTGGACAGACCATGTGCTACGGATGAAGGCGTACCGGATCCCACGGAAAATCCTCAAATACCATCCCAGAGGCAAGAGATATGTAGGAAGGCCACCAAGAAGATGGATTGACACCGAAGAAGGTCACCAGGCCTAACACTGAATAGGAATAGGAAGAAGAAAAGACCGTGAAATTCGCTTTCTGACATTTCTACTCCTAGTAGAATGCACAATTATCTTTTAATTGTGCCGCGAACTTCAGTATGCGTATTTAAGCTGTTAATTACAATTGCGTTGTTAGTGAAAAATCCATTTCTACAGTCTTAGGTTCATCTTATTTGGTTATGATATGGTTTAGGTTTTATTCGACAAAGAATCATCGTTAGTTCTAGATTACCTACTTTTCGTGTATTCAATGGCAGCCATGGGAAAGAAACTAACTTTTTTTTTATTTATTTATTGCATATTTTGATGAGTGGCCGAAGCTTAACACCATTATTGAACTAACAGTCCCACCATAACCTTCAGAAGCTAAGAAAAGTACTGCAAGCAGAAGCAAAAACTGCAGTTTTCCCATTGCTTTCTTTGCATATGGTTGGTTGATATGAAATGGAAACGCCGCAGCGTTCTGGTGTGTTATCGTTTGCTGTGATGTGTTGTAATTTCACTGGCGCTGTCAGATAACACAATGAGAACCAACATTCCTGTTTTTTATAACATGAGGCAGGGACAATGTTCTTCAAAGGATCCGCCATAGTAGATATAATCTGGTACGCAAGAGCTATGGCTTCTACAGATTAATTTTGTTCAGTCTCCATCCTAGTTACACACAAAGATACCATACTTTTGTCTCCGGAGTGTTTTAATATCTCTGTCTTGTGCGAACCTTGATCTATAAACCTCACCATGTCTATTTATAAAGAAGTATTATAGATTTAACACCGTTAAATTTGTTGAACTGAAAGAAAAGTGACAGCAGAAAAATAGCGGCAAAAATGTGGATCTTAATGCGAATAAAATGTGATAATTTAGGAAATCTTATTGCGCGAATTAATAAACGGAGGTGATGGTTCTATATCAAATAAATATGCAAGAGTATCTGAAATACAGTGTTGTTGGTTTCTGAATAATATAATTCCACAAATTATGGAAAGTAGTCCTAATACGGGCAACCTAAAACACCTTGTTTACTTAGTGTATTTCAGGCCATTTCGAGGCATTTTTTCACGCGGAATGACGTCATAGGTGCTTGATGACATCACCGCGCATCTGTCTGTGACGTCACAGGTATGTGACACCGGTCTACCGGCCATAATTGGATAAAAAGCGATTTATACGGTTTTCGCGTGAAATGACGCCACAGGTGCATGCTGCAGGCATTTAATGACGTCACAGGTACATGACGCCGGTCTACCGGCCATAATATTTTTTTTAAAAAATGCTGTTTTGGTAATTTTTTCTCGTGAAATGACGTCACAGCAACATGTGTTCGGTCTATGTGTGGCGGCGAGGGGACCCAGCGGTCCGTGCGAAACAAAATAATCTTTTACCGAGTTACATTCGTTTCTATCCAGACGCGAGTCGGGCTATAGATAACAGATAATCTATATTGAAACAACGAGCCGGCGGTTCCTCAGTGCCTCGCGTAACTCTTAGATGTTGCTCACGCTATTGACATATCACATAATCCACCTCTCCAGTTGCAACTCAGACTACTGGCATAGATAACAGATAATCTATGTTGAAACAAAGAGCTGGCGGCTCCTCGGTGCGTCGCGTAACTCTTAGATGTTGCTCACGCTATTGATATACTAGATACACAAACCAGAGTTCGTGGACTTGTCGTGCGTGACCAAGGACTGTGTAACAGATAGATAGCTTATGACGATGGTACGTAAGATCGCATGACGGCTCGCTACATAGACCCATCTCTCGGACAGCTGGATATCACTTGTTCATCTGCATTCGTTTTGTTCATCATTTGTTTAACAATATGTCACAGAATTTTTCCGACGTCGAATTGACTGCAGTTGCAGATTCCATGGAAATTGGTAATCATTTTATCCAGTGAGATGTAATTGGAATATTTTAATGCTGTTCCTTTCTCTACAAAATGTATATTCTGTATTTTCACAGATTTTGATCAATGTCACGAGTGGATGGACTTTTTGAGGTCGCCATCTATTGATGTCACGCCCCAGTTGCCTGATGCTACCATTTCTAATATAACTAACAAGACTGTGATTTCAGGTTCGAAACAACACTATTGTAATTATTTGATTGATGGTATGAAATAATTTTGCCCGCAGGTGATACTCGGAAAAATCATTTATCAATAGTCAATTTCTTTTGTCCATATTTTAAAAATACAATTTTCTATACTCCAAAACTCGGAGACAGTTAATTCAATTTAAACCAAACTTTTCCATTGTATACAGACTTCTTAATCTCATTAAATTTCGTTTATTGTCTATTATTCTGTTGGATGCATACAGTGTTACACTAATTATTCCTTAGTATGTGAATTTATATGTCTGTATTTACTTGAAATCTTAAAGCCATACCAGGATGGTCTCAAAAAGTTATCGATTAAAATGATAAATTGATCAAATTTCGGCAGAAACAAAGCGTAAGTTTCCTATGGGTTTCGGCAAGTTGACGTGTTATCACAACAATCGGCTTCACTACTGGCTGGAAACTAATCTTAAACCATCTCCTTATAGTTAAAAGTAGTAATTCTCGTAAGGCTCAAGCCCATTCGTTGCCAATATTTTTCTATTTTCTGTTCAGTGACATCTAAACAGTCGCTGTCATAAAAGTAGGAACTTGTATTATATTCTTCCTGTTTTATGTAAATTCAAATTTAACCCTAAAATTTAATGAGTAAAATATATTATTATTATTATTATTATATTGTTATATTACTTACATGATTCATAATAAATACTCTGAATTCACCTCGGAGGGCCACGGAACAAATATAGCTAGTAACCAATTATGAGGCAGTCAATATGGGTCTATACAACGAACTTCATATTATTTTCAAACCCCCAAAGCTTCAACATCACAAATCAACAATGGGTAGAAAGTAACATACTCTCAACGTTCACACTAATTTGAAATTACAGCTTGAAATGAAATGATGTGACATGACTAACACCTCAAGTAGAGAAGTTGCCGATCTCAAGCTAGTATGATGATAGTAAGGGCAGAACATGAAATCACGAGTAACTACTAGGCTTTAACAAAAATATATTATAACCACTGTTGATGGCGATACATTCCTACATATACATAAGTGATCAACTCCAGTGGTACTTATAATCTGTGACGGGGATTTTTTTTTTTTTTAACTCATATCGATCGCTTTTAGCTTGAAACTTTGTGGAGTTGGACGAATATTTACAGTCTGGTGAGCTAATTTAAACTATAGTTTATTGGTGTGTATCTGTTTAATTGTTCTGTCGATGCTGTTCATGATAAATCTACCTATATCAAACGAATGTAATTTTTGTGCAGATGAGGAAGTTATGGATGGAGCGCAAGAGAGATTCTTGCAAAACAGCCCATCCGGTAAGTAAATGAATAAAAGATATATATATTTTCTCATGCATTTACCAGTACCACCAATAGAAAAAGTAGATGTTTACTTTGTTCACATGAAGTTAAAGAGGGTGCTGAGAGATACTTTTAGTATAGATATTTCAAATGGTCTTGTTTTGAACTGGGATATTACTTGCTTTTCCAGATGCGTTTCTAGCGGAAATGCAGATCCCGTTAGAGGCAGACGGGGCGGCATTTGTCAGACACGTGGAACAACTTCATCGTTTGCTTCAACAATTAAATGGTGATGATGATGATTATGATGATGATGGTGGTGGTGATTGTCATTGTAATGATGTAGATGATGATTATGATGATAGTGACATTGATGATTATGATAGTAATTATGATGATGAGGCCTACTTTTCCTTGTCATCGACCTCTATCGATGTCGAAGTTGTTGAAATTTCTTCCGACAGTGAGTAACATATCATCAAATTTAATTTTAAATAAAAATAATAACTATAATTTTTTAATTTTTATTTCATTATGTTAGAATTGGACGCCCTATTTCCAAATCCTTCTTAAAGATTAAGTAACTTTTATATTTCATACTCAACGTCTGAAGAAAATTCTTTTCCAATTTACTCCACCCATTAAAAGCAGGTTAAAACGAAATACCCATACACCTTAAATAATTGTTTAATGTATTGCCTGATATCAAACCACATATGAAAAATAATAAATATATATTTTGTCTGAAAAACAAAGTTACCAACACCAAAATTACAACGATCCATCGGACCAAATTAAACGTACGCATCATGAAATCGAATACTGAATATTTATTTATTTCATGTAGCTGACTACGCACTTCCTGATAACATTTAAAATACAGGGGGGATAGAACATTACTGACTCAGCTGAATGGAAGCCAAGACATGTTTATATTATATTACAACACACTAGCCCTGGGAACAATCGATGTAACTCCCCCCTCAGCAGGCGAAACAGTCAGAAAATCATATGTAGAGCAATATATCACTATTCTGGTCCCTATTTTTATGCAGGGAATTGTAGAGCTTTAGCCCAGATACGCAGTCTCAGTTGTCTGTGAAATGGCAAAAGATAAATGATAGTATACTACATGGAAAGGAGAAGTAATATCATATTAAAAACTACTTTAAGATAAGTTTATCTGCTAGCAGGTTAGTGAGATACAGAAATTGTTTCGTCCTGGGAAGTATTTTGTTAATACCCTAGACAAGGGTAACTTATCGTTGTGACCCATTCATCCATCATCGTAACCAGTACACTCCTTATACACATCAAGCTCTCTCTTCATCAGTGTTTAGTCTTCCAATGATCCCCAACCCAGTTTAACTTTAATAAACTACAGTGATAATTTACTAACCACTTATTAAAAGAGTCGCTTCCAATACATGCCGCACTCACCACTAGCAAGGCTGCAACCCATGGGGCTTAGCTGTGAAGGTGACATCCCCACTTCCACCCCACCACAAAGGAAGACCAAAGACAAAGGTCGCCCCGGGGCACATGATAAATCCCTCCGTCTGCCGCTCTCTCATCAGTCTGTCTACATGGATCGCCAAATTCTGTTCTTCACGTCGGTGTACCAGCTGAACGCAAGTGATTCTAAAAGACTGACATTGGGCTTGTCATCCCAGCACGATTTCGAACCTGTTGTGGTGCTTGAAAAAGTGGGGTGTAACAAAGTGACACTTACACATGACGAATGGAATGAACTGATCCAGAACTCTGACGGGGTGTCCGATTTGTTCACCAGCCGTACCCCGACCAAAGTACAACTCGGCGCGCACACCGTCTTTTGTCGAACAGTTTCTGGCGTGAAAACTATATGTTTTCGCCACAACTCCGTTCCTGCCAGCGAAGTCGCCTTCGGCGATTCGACATGGCGGAACCTCATCGACGTGCAGCCCGCAGTGACGACCGTCTTGGACGTCAAGAAGAAGTGGAGCCACTTGGTTTCGAGGTATTACAAGGAGTTTGTGGACACATTAGCCGAAAAAGTGCTAAGTGACTATTATATGGCTACAACAGAAAAACTAATTGATATGCATATCAACGATGTTAATGTAGTGTATGTATCATACAGTTCTACATTGGACTTTGCGCTTTTAAGAAATGAAATCAGTGCGTATAAGAAATTACTTGTCTATAATGACGTTAGAAGTATTGTAAATGAGAATTTTAAACTTGGATAGGATGTTTGTGGGCCCCCCTATGATGTAAGGTGTGAGTAAATAAAATACATTGTATCTTAATCTGTCTCTGTTTTATTATTTTGCCTTAACCTAGATTTTGACAATGCAGACGTGTAGACTGGAAAATTCTCACTGCTATAAAATTGTATACATTATATCTACATGTCCAGTCTTTAACTGTTTCATTTTGTTCTAAACAGATAATTACAACTAGAAGTGCAGTTGCAACAAATTCTCCACATTTCAGTATTGGGAAAGGACGATCATGTCCATAGTAAGATTTCTTGAATCTTGCATACTTGTCATGCAATGCTGTTGTTCTGTTTAAAAAATAGAAATATGTAAAGTAAATAGCAAAAACTGTTCCATGAGATATGTGAAAAATTAATTTTCACGTTACACTGCAACATCGAACAAATTAATAGCTTCTCAAAAATGAATTGGATGATTAGAGAAAGATTGTGTATTTGAGGATCATCATACTGTCTCCAATGTTCCTAGAAAAAGATGAGTAAACAGCTAAAACCCCATTTTTCTTTCTAGAATGTTTCCTCACCAACAAAAGTATGTCTAATAAGTAGAAATAACAGTAATTAGGTAATAGATTTCTAGCCATACTGAAGTGAAGAATTACCTCTAGTTATTGTTTAATAACAGTTATTGGAAAGCCGACAGAATGGTGGTTTTATTCTCTATCATCGACCACCAGTGTTGGAACCTGTAAATCCCCTTCACGAAATAAATCATATGTCTGTTGCGTTTGACACAAAATTCTTCATGTATAGTGAAAAATCTGTAGACATCCCGTGTTGCTAGGTTCGCTCCACACACATTAGATTCAGATCAGTTGTCAGACTGATGAATTGTGGAGCAGGTAGTCCCCCACAAACAGGATTTTTAACTTGCTTACCCCTCCACCACCATTTATCGCACAACATGTGTCTGTCTTTATTTTACCTTAACCTATATTTGGTGATGCAAATATTGTAGGCAGGAAAATACTCACTGCTATAAAATTCTATATGTACATCTTCAGGCCCAGTCTTAACTATTTCATTTTTTCTGAACATTCAATTACTACTAGTTGCTACAAATTCTTCACGTTTATTAGTGGGGGAGGCTGATCATGTTTGTAGTAACACTGCTTGAACCTTGAATACTTGTCATACAACACTATAGTGGGACAGGCGATCTAGCCTAAGTTTTGAAAATTTGCGTCTCATCGAACTAGCCTAATACAATGTACAGTTAAGATGAATTTGACTAACCTAACTTGCATTTACTCTAACATACCGCACTGTGTAACGCCGACAAGTATAATTTTCAGGTCAGTTTTTGTCTCCACTTATGTGAGGACTTACACAAATTTTATTAATTTTGTGATATGATCTGTTTTCAAGATTTTGTTTACCTATTTTGTGCATTTTTCACACTATTTTACGAAATTCATGGAAAGGTTCATTTTATACATACATGCCAACTGCTAATCGCCACAATGCATGTCTCAGCGAGTTTGGTGTCCTATATGATTCGGTCTTAAAACTTGTACAAAGAACTGGAGAAAAAATACTTTTAACAGATGGCAAGTGCAACAAAACAAAAATAATCTAGTACAATGTGTTTTCATTTATACTTTTTCATGAAAGTTTTCTCACAAACATTATATCTAGGATCATAATTCCTATTTACTATACTATATCCTCGTCCAGTAGTAGTAAATTTGTACATGCAATTAATCCCATGTCTTAATAGTGTACTATTCCAATGATAAACCGGGGTTTTATTTCACTCGAGTCACATAAACATCATTAATATGCAAATTTAGCAGTTTTCGAATTGGCCATACGATAGTCATGTCGCTCTTTACTGACTAAAATGTTCACAAACTCTTTGTAATATGCTGCATACTGGTAGCTACACTACTTCATGATGGCCAAGTTCAAGTTCACTGCAGATAGTACATCGACGAGGTTTTTCCTTGTCGCATCTCTAAAGAAGACACAGTTGGCAGGATAAGTATTGCGATAAACACACACAGTTTTCACCCCAGCCACCATTCGGCAGAAGACGGTGTGCTCGTCAAGTGGGGTATTGCTATAGGACACTGGCTGTGTTGAATAAATCGGACGCTACGTCCAATTCCTCGATCAGCTCGTTCGATTCTTCAAACGTTAGTGTGACTTTGTTGTTGGTTTTCGACTTTTTTTTCGAGCACCACAGCCGGTTCAAAATCAAGGGTGAATGATAAACCTATGTCTGAAGACTGACGATAGCAGACCGGTCTGGAAGTGTTGATGGTGTGGTGGTGGGATAAACCGGTTGTATACTACTTGCGCGAGTGATGGGTGTAAGCCTGTTCAGTCCTCTACATGGAAAGATATGTGTTGTGGGATGAGTGGTGGGGGATAGTTGAGCAAGTTAAATCCTGCTTGTGGAAGATCGCTGTCCCACTATAGTGTTGTATGACAAGTATTCAAGGTTCAAGCAGTGTTACTACAAACATGATCAGCCTCCCCCACTAATAAAACGTGAAGAATTTGTAGCAACTAGTAGTAATTGAATGTTCAGAAAAAATGAAATAGTTAAGACTGGGCCTGAAGATGTACATATAGAATTTTATAGCAGTGAGTATTTTCCTGCCTACAATATTTGCATCACCAAATATAGGTTAAGGTAAATAAAGACAGACACATGTTGTGCGATAAATGGTGGTGGAGGGGTAAGCAAGTTAAAAATCCTGTTTGTGGGGGACTACCTGCTCCACAATTCATCAGTCTGACAACTGATCTGAATCTAATGTGTGTGGAGCGAACCTAGCAACACGGGATGTCTACAGATTTTTCACTATACATGAAGAATTTTGTGTCAAACGCAACAGACATATGATTTATTTCGTGAAGGGGATTTACAGGTTCCAACACTGGTGGTCGATGATAGAGAATAAAACCACCATTCTGTCGGCTTTCCAATAACTGTTATTAAACAATAACTAGAGGTAATTCTTCACTTCAGTATGGCTAGAAATCTATTACCTAATTACTGTTATTTCTACTTATTAGACATACTTTTGTTGGTGAGGAAACATTCTAGAAAGAAAAATGGGGTTTTAGCTGTTTACTCATCTTCTTCTAGGAACATTGGAGACAGTATGATGATCCTCAAATACACAATCTTTCTCCAATCATCCAATTCCTTTTTGAGAAGCTATTAATTTGTTCGATGTTGCAGTGTAACGTGAAAATTAATTTTTCACATATCTCATGGAACAGTTTTTGCTATTTACTTTACATATTTCTATTTTTTAAACAGAACAACAGCATTGCGTGACAAGTATGCAAGATTCAAGAAGTCTTACTATGGACATGATCGTCCTTTCCCAATACTGAAATGTGGAGAATTTGTTGCAACTGCACTTCTAGTTGTAATTATCTGTTTAGAACAAAATGAAACAGTTAAAGACTGGACATGTAGATATAATGTATACAATTTTATAGCAGTGAGAATTTTCCAGTCTACACGTCTGCATTGTCAAAATCTAGGTTAAGGCAAAATAATAAAACAGAGACAGATTAAGATACAATGTATTTTATTTACTCACACCTTACATCATAGGGGGGCCCACAAACATCCTATCCAAGTTTAAAATTCTCATTTACAATACTTCTAACGTCATTATAGACAAGTAATTTCTTATACGCACTGATTTCATTTCTTAAAAGCGCAAAGTCCAATGTAGAACTGTATGATACATACACTACATTAACATCGTTGATATGCATATCAATTAGTTTTTCTGTTGTAGCCATATAATAGTCACTTAGCACTTTTTCGGCTAATGTGTCCACAAACTCCTTGTAATACCTCGAAACCAAGTGGCTCCACTTCTTCTTGACGTCCAAGACGGTCGTCACTGCGGGCTGCACGTCGATCAGGTTCCGCCATGTCGAATCGCCGAAGGCGACTTCGCTGGCAGGAACGGAGTTGTGGCGAAAACATATAGTTTTCACGCCAGAAACTGTTCGACAGAAGACGGTGTGCGCGCCGAGTAGTACTTTGGTCGGGGTACGGCTGGTGAACAAATCGGACACCCCGTCAGAGTTCTGGATCAGTTCATTCCATTCGTCATGTGTAAGTGTCACTTTGTTACACCCCACTTTTTCAAGCACCACAACAGGTTCGAAATCGTGCTGGGATGACAAGCCCAATGTCAGTCTTTTAGAATCACTTGCGTTCAGCTGGTACACCGACGTGAAGAACAGAATTTGGCGATCCATGTAGACAGACTGATGAGAGAGCGGCAGACGGAGGGATTTATCATGTGCCCCGGGGCGACCTTTGTCTTTGGTCTTCCTTTGTGGTGGGGTGGAAGTGGGGATGTCACCTTCACAGCTAAGCCCATGGGTTGCAGCCTTGCTAGTGGTGAGTGCGGCATGTATTGGAAGCGACTCTTTTAATAAGTGGTTAGTAAATTATCACTGTAGTTTATTAAAGTTAAACTGGGTT
This sequence comes from Vandiemenella viatica, assembly GCA_031002005.1. Classification (NCBI taxonomy): domain Eukaryota; kingdom Metazoa; phylum Arthropoda; class Insecta; order Orthoptera; family Morabidae; genus Vandiemenella; species Vandiemenella viatica. The sequence goes on along the minus strand of JARYHS010011277.1, from coordinate 4,429 downwards.
GGGGATCATTGGAAGACTAAACACTGATGAAGAGAGAGCTTGATGTGTATAAGGAGTGTACTGGTTACGACGATGGATGAATGGGTCACAACGATAAGTTACCCTTGTCTAGGGTATTAACAAAATACTTCCCAGGACGAAACAATTTCTGCATCTCACTAACCTGCTAGCAGATAAACTTATCTTAAAGTAGTTTTTAATATGATATTACTTCTCCTTTCCATGTAGTATACTATCATTTATCTTTTGCCATTTCACAGACAACTGAGACTGCGTATCTGGGCTAAAGCTCTACAATTCCCTGCATAAAAATAGGGACCAGAATAGTGATATATTGCTCTACATATGATTTTCTGACTGTTTCGCCTGCTGAGGGGGGAGTTACATCGATTGTTCCCAGGGCTAGTGTGTTGTAATATAATATAAACATGTCTTGGCTTCCATTCAACTGAGTCAGTAATGTTCTATCCCCCCCTGTATTTTAAATGTTATCAGGAAGTGCGTAGTCAGCTACATGAAATAAATAAATATTCAGTATTCGATTTCATGATGCGTACGTTTAATTTGGTCCGATGGATCGTTGTAATTTTGGTGTTGGTAACTTTGTTTTTCAGACAAAATATATATTTATTATTTTTCATATGTGGTTTGATATCAGGCAATACATTAAACAATTATTTAAGGTGTATGGGTATTTCGTTTTAACCTGCTTTTAATGGGTGGAGTAAATTGGAAAAGAATTTTCTTCAGACGTTGAGTATGAAATATAAAAGTTACTTAATCTTTAAGAAGGATTTGGAAATAGGGCGTCCAATTCTAACATAATGAAATAAAAATTAAAAATTATAGTTATTATTTTTATTTAAAATTAAATTTGATGATATGTTACTCACTGTCGGAAGAAATTTCAACAACTTCGACATCGATAGAGGTCGATGACAAGGAAAAGTAGGCCTCATCATCATAATTACTATCATAATCATCAATGTCACTATCATCATAATCATCATCATCATCTACATCATTACAATGACAATCACCACCACCATCATCATCATAATCATCATCATCATTTAATTGTTGAAGCAAACGGTGAAGTTGTTCCACGTGTCTGACAAATGCCGCCCCGTCTGCCTCTAACGGGATCTGCATTTCCGCTAGAAACGCATCTGGAAAAGCAAGTAATATCCCAGTTCAAAACAAGACCATTTGAAATATCTATACTAAAAGTATCTCTCAGCACCCTCTTTAACTTCATGTGAACAAAGTAAACATCTACTTTTTCTATTGGTGGTACTGGTAAATGCATGAGAAAATATATATATCTTTTATTCATTTACTTACCGGATGGGCTGTTTTGCAAGAATCTCTCTTGCGCTCCATCCATAACTTCCTCATCTGCACAAAAATTACATTCGTTTGATATAGGTAGATTTATCATGAACAGCATCGACAGAACAATTAAACAGATACACACCAATAAACTATAGTTTAAATTAGCTCACCAGACTGTAAATATTCGTCCAACTCCACAAAAGTTTCAAGCTAAAAGCGATCGATATGAGTTAAAAAAAAAAAAAATCCCCGTCACAGATTATAAGTACCACTGGAGTTGATCACTTATGTATATGTAGGAATGTATCGCCATCAACAGTGGTTATAATATATTTTTGTTAAAGCCTAGTAGTTACTCGTGATTTCATGTTCTGCCCTTACTGTCATCATACTAGCTTGAGATCGGCAACTTCTCTACTTGAGGTGTTAGTCATGTCACATCATTTCATTTCAAGCTGTAATTTCAAATTAGTGTGAACGTTGAGAGTATGTTACTTTCTACCCATTGTTGATTTGTGATGTTGAAGCTTTGGGGGTTTGAAAATAATATGAAGTTCGTTGTATAGACCCATATTGACTGCCTCATAATTGGTTACTAGCTATATTTGTTCCGTGGCCTCCGAGGTGAATTCAGAGTATTTATTATGAATCATGTAAGTAATATAACAATATAATAATAATAATAATATATTTTACTCATTAAATTTTAGGGTTAAATTTGAATTTACATAAAACAGGAAGAATATAATACAAGTTCCTACTTTTATGACAGCGACTGTTTAGATGTCACTGAACAGAAAATAGAAAAATATTGGCAACGAATGGGCTTGAGCCTTACGAGAATTACTACTTTTAACTATAAGGAGATGGTTTAAGATTAGTTTCCAGCCAGTAGTGAAGCCGATTGTTGTGATAATACGTCAACTTGCCGAAACCCATAGGAAACTTACGCTTTGTTTCTGCCGAAATTTGATCAATTTATCATTTTAATCGATAACTTTTTGAGACCACCTGGTATGGCTTTTAAGATTTCAAGTAAATACAGACATATAAATTCACATACTAAGGAATAATTAGTGTAACACTGTATGCATCCAACAGAATAATAGACAATAAACGAAATTTAATGAGATTAAGAAGTCTGTATACAATGGAAAAGTTTGGTTTAAATTGAATTAACTTGTCTCCGAGTTTTGGAGTATAGAAAATTGTATTTTTAAAATATGGACAAAAGAAATTGACTATTGATAAATGATTTATCCGAGTATCACCTGCGGGCAAAATTATTTCATACCATCAATCAAATAATTACAACAGTGTTGTTTCGAACCTGAAATCACAGTCTTGTTAGTTATATTAGAAATGGTAGCATCAGGCAACTGGGGCGTGACATCAATAGATGGCGACCTCAAAAAGTCCATCCACTCGTGACATTGATCAAAATCTGTGAAAATACAGAATATACATTTTGTAGAGAAAGGAACAGCATTAAAATATTCCAATTACATCTCACTGGATAAAATGATTACCAATTTCCATGGAATCTGCAACTGCAGTCAATTCGACGTCGGAAAAATTCTGTGACATATTGTTAAACAAATGATGAACAAAACGAATGCAGATGAACAAGTGATATCCAGCTGTCCGAGAGATGGGTCTATGTAGCGAGCCGTCATGCGATCTTACGTACCATCGTCATAAGCTATCTATCTGTTACACAGTCCTTGGTCACGCACGACAAGTCCACGAACTCTGGTTTGTGTATCTAGTATATCAATAGCGTGAGCAACATCTAAGAGTTACGCGACGCACCGAGGAGCCGCCAGCTCTTTGTTTCAACATAGATTATCTGTTATCTATGCCAGTAGTCTGAGTTGCAACTGGAGAGGTGGATTATGTGATATGTCAATAGCGTGAGCAACATCTAAGAGTTACGCGAGGCACTGAGGAACCGCCGGCTCGTTGTTTCAATATAGATTATCTGTTATCTATAGCCCGACTCGCGTCTGGATAGAAACGAATGTAACTCGGTGAAAAGATTATTTTGTTTCGCACGGACCGCTGGGTCCCCTCGCCGCCACACATAGACCGAACACATGTTGCTGTGACGTCATTTCACGAGAAAAAATTACCAAAACAGCATTTTTTAAAAATATTATGGCCGGTAGATCGGCGTCATGTACCTGTGACGTCATTAAATGCCCGCAGCATGCACCTGTGGCGTCATTTCACGCGAAAACCGTATAAATCGCTTTTTTATCCAATTATGGCCGGTAGACCGGTGTCACATACCTGTGACGTCACAGACAGATGCGCGGTGATGTCATCAAGCACCTATGACGTCATTCCGCGTGAAAAATGCCTCGAACTGGCCTGAAATACACTAAGTAAACAAGGTGTTTTAGGTTGCCCGTATTAGGACTACTTAATTGAAATGGAGCGTACGCCCCTGTGGTAACTTTACTACACACCCATTTTTCCCTTTCCTGTACCAGACTACTTTTGCCCTCTACAAATTCCAACTTTAAATTCTTTTAGCATTTTTGGTAAATTATTCATCATTTTTATTGGTCACTTATTCCAATCTCTGATACCCTTACCTACTGTGTTGAACCACCGGTTTGAGGGATTTATAGAGAACTAGCTGACCCGGCAAACGTTGTTTTGCCATATAAATAACTTTCAAGTAATTTCTAGTGTAGACAAAAAATAGCTTACTTATTCTAAGTTTGTATGTATGTAAGAATGTGTATATTGTATGTATGTAAGAATGTGGTATATGCGTGAAATAGGCATGCAGCGCTGTGAACGATGAGGGAATATAAAAATAACAAAACGTCTACATTTTTTGCCGCTAAAATTGCTCTTTCTGCAAGCCACTCATGATTTATGTACTGTGTGTGTACATCGGGAAATATTTGTTCAATGAGAGTATCTTGCGAATCAGCGATTGTGCAGAAATCGGTCGGTAATTTTACGTATCCACTTTCATCTATAGCAACTTTTCCATCACCGATAACTAAGAGTTGTTTTGAAAATGTTTCAGCGGATGGATCTTGAAGCATTTGAATGCGCATATTTACTTTTAGCTGTA
>JARYHS010011274.1:0-11968 GCA_031002005.1 Vandiemenella viatica | reverse complement strand
TTTCGATGAAAGTTTACACACTTATCCTTTGAAACAAGGAGAAAATTTGGTTGAAAAATTTTCTGTGTAAATAATACATGTTGTCTTATAATTTCGAAAAATTACTGAACGTTGATAGACAGACGCGTAGGATGTGTAGGTCTCTGTATTGCCTTTCCATATAGTGGTCTGGTATCTCAGTGCGTAAAGCGCTTGCTTACTACTGTTTGGATCGTGGTTTCCGGTTCAAATCTACGTGCAGGCAAAGATTTTTTAAAATTGTTTTTGATCGTAAGAGCCACGCCTGGACCGTCGGTTATTCGGATTGAATGTTAAACTGTAGATATCACAATGCGAGGCAAATCGTAGGTAGACTTGCAATGCTGTAGGTGTACATTTTTTACGTTATAATGATCCCTCGGGGGTTGTTCGCAGTCAGTCTGTGTGTGTGTGTGTGTGTGTGTGTGTGTGTGAGATCTGCAGTAATAATACTATAAATGCGGAAGCAAGTCTGTGTCTTTTTGTTAAGTTTTGACGACTAAATGGCTATATTGATATTGATGGAATTTGACAAGAAAATCTGTAGGAAGGGCACAGGACATTTTTTCCGGTATGAATAACAGTTGTAGTCAAGAAATTTTGAGAACTTATCGAATGGTGACAGAAATATGATGGAAATTGATTCTCTTCAAGAGACAGGTTCGACGGTAGAATGATATAGTGATAGCTTTCCTCTCATATTATGCCGACTCGGTGTTGTTTGGGACAAATTCTTCGTTACCAACAACTTTATATATTCAATTCTGGCAAAGAAATTCATAATCCACGCGTACGAAGTTGTGGGTATCAGCTAGTAATACATAAAATAGGTATACTGTTTACTAACCACCCCTCACGACGTCGTTGATGGCTTGATTATTCACCAACTATAAACCAGAGATGGGGTGGGGGGGGGGGGGGGGGAGGAAGATCTAAGGGACACTGTTAGATTCATTGGTTTGGCAACAACTGTAGAGCCGTACATTCACTTTCATGAGCGAGCATGTCTCAAAAATCGCAAACCAGGAATAGACATAAACACTGCTAATTCGGCAAATCGACGATAGATGTACAAGTTAATTGGGATGTCGACAGAGAGATTGAGTAGGAAAGATACTGCTTCTCACCATGAACCATAAGTAATAAGACAAATGCTTGCAGATCTGCACCGTTATTCTTCAGAAAGGCTGACAATTCCCGTAGTTGTTTAAACGTCGAATTTTTCATTGCTAAACGGCAGAGCGGGGAAAAATAAGTCTTTAGTTTGAATTTCTGGTAGACTTCATAACTTTAATAGATTTCATGTCCGTTCATTGTGCGCTTTTCCTGTTCGTTAGAAAACTTTTATGCTGCCGGTCTCGGTAGCGTAGGGGCTAGAGTGCCGAAGGTCACCGGTTTGAGTCCACGGGCATGGGTGTTTAAGTGCTGTGTATGTGTTTAATTCCTGTCCGTCCTGTACTGTCTACAGTTAGAAGCTATTACAACGTATTGAAGAAACTGATACACTGCGAGAGTCTTGATCATATTGAGCTGTATGGCTTAAATTGCCGAATGCTATAAAAAAAACTCTTACGCAAATAGACAAATTTCGTAACAGTAGCTAGTTAGACAGTTATTTGTTGACATCTGAAATATTTGCTTCACTACGTACGTTTTGTTTAGTAACAGTGCGTTGTTTAGGATGGAATATGGTAAGTTTCACAGCAAAGCCAAAGGCAGTATTAATAAAACAACAGAAACACGTTAACATTTAAAAGGAAGGAGACGAACGATGCATGACAGCAGTAACCACACTTTTTTATTTTTGCTAATAAATTGTAGTGAACAGAGTGTCACTCCACATTTTATCATATTAATAGGACCAAAGTGTGAATGGAAAGGTTGGTTGGAGAGACAGGGTATGCCACCTATTGACGGAAAGATGTGTTCTCTCTTTTCATGGCGAACGGTGGGGGTTGACAAGTGGCTGAACACCTGATTGGCAGATGGAATTTCGCCCGCAAAGAGACAAAGGGTGCGTCGGTTGCCGGAGAAGGACGACACTGGGGCACAGGTGCCTGCCCAAGCAACACCTATGTGCCACCTCTCTGTGGATGCAGACCAAGAAGCTGTGTAAAGTTATGAGTATAAGTGTGGTTTTCAGCGGGAAATAGTGCAGTGGTTAAACTTAAAGTTTAACTAAGTTTATGGTTGCTTGGCGCCGCGGTTGGACCTCCTGATCGACTAAGGATGCTGGTTAAGTGCATCTACACAACATCATGCAATTGAGAAGGTGAATATAACATTACCACTGAATTGTTTAGGAATCAAGACTCCCGTAAACGTTCCTGGGTGAAGCGATTCACAAAATAAGAAGTTCTCATGTCCAGTAAAATTGTTTATAATGAGCTAGTCGGACAATTTGTCTGGAGTCAACAGCGTGTAAACATAAGTCTCATGTAGGGTGGCGCTCATGGTATCAAATGTTGTTATTTTGATAATTATAAAAAAAGGAAGGTGAATGTTAAATTTTTTATAATTAAATTCATCAAGTTTCATATGTGAAAATAAATGTCTAGTTATGTTTGTGAATCTTTTGTTCAGAGCAAATTTGACCCATTCCCTGCAAAAATGAGATGCTTATGAAATATCAATGTAAGAAGAATTGATCTAATATTAAAATTAATGTGAATGTAAAATATTAAATTTCCATAATTATTATTGCTATTTAAGCACAGAGACGGTCGGACCGTCACATATTGCGCCCAACGTTGGAGCTTATCGAAATTTGATCCAAAAACAATTCAGTGAATAATTATTTTTTTTCTTTTCTCTTTCTAATTTGTAAGTGTATTTTATCAAAATTTTCAATTTGCAGCCTGATGAGTGTGAACGAGATGCAGCCATGCTTTTTGTTATCATGTTCAATTGAATGCTACTTACTAATTTAATTTGCAGAGCAGAACAACATATTGTGTGTCCATGTTTAAAATTGTGATTTTAATTTAATACGCTTGTCTCAGCAATTTTGCTGTCTACATGTTTCATTCTGTGATAAATGTTTGGTCGTGTGTTGCTGTGATTTCCACATGGTTGTATAACGGCGTTGCCATTCTTTGATTTGATGGGTGTCCTGAAGTCAGTTTTGTTGGAGGAGTTCAAAAATAAGTGTTGAATCTTTTGGTATTGCGTGGAGTTTAATGTATTGGGGTAATGTTAAGTTGTATAACAGTTTTCCTTTTGTAATGAAATTTATGCGCAACATCTTTTAAGACCGAACCAAAATTCTGATTGATAAGTGCTTAAAGAAGTCAGCATCGGAATAAATAAATAAAATGGCAGGACAAGGAGAAGCAGGTGTAAATTCAGTTTCGGGGAGCGCTGAAACAATAATATCAGGCACTCAGTTTAATTTGCAGTTAGACAGTAGCACTGCGGAAATGCATTTTACTTACGCGCGAACTGAAATAGATGGCACAAGTGTGACAGATTACACTTACAGTCGACCAGTAGAAATCACACAGGTCCCCTCAAATCAGTCCATTTTACCAGACCATATGCGATCAATGATGCAAATATTGCTAGATGGTATGAATGCTCAGTTCAACACTTTAACCGAACAGATAAACGCTCGTTTCAATGCTGTCAATGAGGGACAAGAGCAACTTCGATCACAATTGATAGGAGGACAGAAGGAGTTAGGTGTCAAGTTAGGGAACCAACTTCAAAATTTTAAATGTGAAATGAAAGAAAATTTCGAAAATTTCAAGAAAGATGTTCGGGAAGAAATTCAGAGCGTGAACACTGTGAATGACAATCTAATGTCAAAGTGTGAAAAATTAGAAGTAGCTAGGGATAACGCTGAAATACAAATTACAGACACCCGTAAAGAGGTCGTTAATCTTGCAAAGGATACGGAAAAGAGGACGGCAAATTTGTCAAAAGAGGTAAATGAGATCAAAGAAAGTACCGCAAGTAAATTATCAGGGATAAATGGGCACATCAGACAAATTGATAACAAAATTTCTTCATCAAATGATGATGGCAAAGATCTGCGGGAAGCACAAATATCTTTTCGGGCAGATATGTCAAAATTCACGGGAATAGAGGAGGTTGTTGCTTCGCTTAAGAATGGTCAAAAGGATCAGGGTACTTGCACACATAGGTGTATAACAACAAAACAATTGCATATTGAGTTGTATTTTCCAAAATTTGGTTTAAAGATGGGAAATATTAATGAAATACCAGAAATTGTTATTTGGCCGAACAGTCACGATGCAGTTGTTCTGATCGTGGAACATGCAAATAAATTTGATGCAGCGGTAATACCGTTTTATGAAGGAACTTGCGTGTCTGAAACAATTCATGTTCCATCCAATGAGACTAGGATGATTTTGTCACTTGATATGTCTCATATGAATCGAATGCCATGGTCAAACAAAAGCAATTCGTTGATGTGTAAGGAATATGGTGTTTTTGCTCAGTATTTGAAAAGAGTGCCGTGGAATCAAGATTTAGTATCACGCTATAACACAATACCCACTGATTTGGTTAACTTCCAAAGCGCAAACATTGCTCGTAATAAACTCCTCAAAAGATTATGTAGAGCAGACATTGATAGAATAATGTTTGGTAAAGGAAGATTGTACAGTGTTCTTGTTGCAAAGACAAGAAAACAGTTTGTTTCCATCATTCTGCACAAAGAACGGAAGATTTTTCACAGGTATATTTGGAATGCATCGGTCCGTTTCGCTAATGATCTGTCGGCCAGATGGCGCGCAGGCGACCTTGAGGAGGTTACGGAATTCTACCTGAAGTGTTATTTCCTAGTAGTACGCTACAGCTGTAGCAATTTGTCGCGTGAATACGTGTTGGCGAAAATAAGCGGAGTGGGCTCCTGGAAAAGGAAATTTAAATGGTTCTATTGTTCGGGTGAATATTATTGCATTTTGCAAAAAACAGAAAAGCTTGCTGATGTAAAGTCGACGAACTTAATGAAAGCATGTCAGGGAGACGGATTGGTTCACTGAATTAAAGAGATTTTCACTCATAAAACGGAGCCAATTTTTGCTTTGATTACGGTATATGATTTCGGTACAGAAGTTTGACGTAAAATTAAGGTGTATCGTAGAAATAAGTTAACTTTATGAATTTAGCTCGCTGAAAACGTAGTAGCATACTCAAGCATGTAAAAATTAAGAAGCGTCTAAGGAGCACTATTGGGAACAATGTTTATAGAATAGTGGTAAATAAGATGTCGGAAGCTGAAGAATATTGAAAAATCTAACACCCGAAGTATTTATAGGGAATCTTTCTATTAGAAGTGATGGTATTGAAATAATGAGAACTTGAAACATTTGTTAAATCCGAATCTAGTGGAATAATCATTTTTGTTTTAAAAGTAATGGAAAGCGTTGACAACGTTAGTGTGTAAATGTCATGAACCGTTTATAAGATAGTAGAGCCATGGAAGTTTATATTGGAGAAAATGGTATGTACGCTCGTATACAGGGATAGTGAAAGAGAAATTACAGCGATTGTACGCCATTTTATTCGTCGAGTTTCAAGTTTAATTGATTACGAAGAAGTTGTTGGGATGCGTGTTCTCGTTGGCCGTGATTCGTAAGTCCAGAGACCGTCTTAATATGCGCCATGATGCGTTTAAATATTTTGTTTTGCGACAATGCTGTGATGTAACTGTAAATTTGTCTTTGTTATAATATCCCAAGTAGTATACGAAAAGCGACAACAGTTTGCGTAATTGAAAGATTAGTATCAATTGGATTAAATGGTTCGTTGAAAAAGGTATGATAAACATAGCGGTATTACATGAGTGTGATTAAGTGAATAATGATTTTAACTACACATGAGTTCATTCTACGCCCAAGTAGATTTACACATTTTAACTTTGTTTTCAAGTGGGTTCCATCACTTCTACTGGCCAATAATTAATTATGACAGTCGGGATGGTCGCTTGGTCAAAAGTAACGAGGATTTTAATTAGATAAATCAAACTACAGAAAATTTAATAACAATGTTGTTTTCTAGTATCAAAACAGAATAACGTTTTGCGGATTGGAGATGATTGAATAAGCAATGTGTACCTAGTTATAAAGGAGCTATGATTAAATGTTCTTTGTAGGCTTACAAAGTTGTTAGTTTAAAAAAAAGGTAACTGAAAGCATAAAATTGTTTAAGTAGAAGTAGGGTAGAAAAATTCAATATGACTATGAATAAGTAATTGTCATGGAGAATCAGATGGTATATCAACTAATTTTTATATATATACATGTAAAATAAAAGGATTCACTAACTGCAAGGTAACAATTAATAATTTAAAAAAAAAAATTCTGAAAGAGAGTTCATTTCAATGATTTTTGTTTATAATTTTTCTTCCATCAATGAAGATGTATTTCTGCTTATATGTCCAATACATGTTAGTCTTAATTGTTATGTAGTGACATTTGAGGGATGTCTGATGGATAAGATTCCATATATATATTTTAATATGTTTAAAATTAGTATACTGATTGTGATTGTTAGTCATTAATTAGACTTAAGAGAAAATTGCATGAGTGAGAGAATGAATGACATATGAAGTTGTGACATCAAGGCTAATCGATAATAAAATACACTTGCAGATTTGAATGATTAAAAAAAAATCGCTAGCTTACAGTAATGTAAAAGGGATGGGACAGATTCGCACTTTTCTATTTATTTAACTTGTTATATTTCAACTTGTATTTGATTAAAATAATTTGGGGACCTACATTGAGACAAATCAAAAAAACATTCATAAACACATCAGAAATAGTGACTGAAAAAAAAAAGCTCAAAGGGACATGAGAATAGAATTGTCTATGTATGAGACAAAGACAATTATCAAATTTTCGTTCAACCGTAACAGTGGTTACGGTCAACAGAAAATTTAAGTTGGATGGGGTGTAATGTAGTGAACAGTGTGTCACTCCACATTTTATCATATTAATAGGACCAAAGTGTGAATGGAAAGGTTGGTTGGAGAGACAGGGTATGCCACCTATTGACGGAAAGATGTGTTCTTTCTTTCCATGGCGGTCAAACGGCGGTGGTTGACCAGTGGCTGATCACCTGATTGGCCAATGGAATTTCGCCCGCCAAAAGAGACAAAGGGGTGCGTCGGTTGCCGGAGAAGGACGACACTGGGGCACAGGTGCCTGCCCAAGCAACACCTCTGTGCCACCTCTCTGTGGATGCAGACCAAGAAGCGGTGTTAATTTATGATTATAAGTGTGTTTTTCAGTGGGAAATAGTGCAGTGGTTAAACTTAAAGTTTAACTAAGTTTATGGTTGCTGGCGCCGCGGTTGGACCTCCTGATCGACTAAGGATGCTGGTTAAGTGCATCTATACAACATCATGCAATTGAGAAGGTGAATATAACATTACCACTGAATTGTTTAGGAATCAAGACTCCAGTAAACGATCCTGGGTGATGCGATTCACCAAATAAGAAGTTCTCATGTCCAGTAAATTGTTTATAATGAGCTAGTCGGACAATCTGTCTTGAGTCAACAGCGTTTAAACATAAGTCTCATGTAGGATGGCACCCATAGTATCAAATATGGTTATTTTTGATAATTATAAAAAAAGGAAGGTGAATGTTAAATTTTTATAATTAAATTCATCAAGTTTCATATGTGAAAATAAATGTCTAGTTATGTTTGTGAATCTTTTGTTCAGAGCAAATTTGACCCATTCCCCGAAAAATTGAGATGCTTATGAAATATAAATGTAAGAAGAATTGATCTAATATTAAAATTAATGTGAATATAAAATATTAAATTTCCATAATTATCGTTGCTATTTAAGCACAGAGATGGTCGGACCGTCACAAGGCTTAGAAATGTATCCGAGAAAGTAATAGGGGAATATCAGACCTGTACTGGGAATGGCAGATCGATAATTCAAACAATAACAAACATCAGAGATACAATTGCACTCTCGAAGGCTGCAAACGCAAACGCAAAAGCATCCATCCTGTCATTAGATATCAATAAAGCCTTTGACCGCATAAACCATACATATCTAGAAGTAACTATGGAAAAGATGGGCTTCAGCCAGCAAATATGTAATATAATCTACACGCTGTTACACCAAGCGACATCAAGAGTACTCATAAACGGGGTAATAACAAAGCCATTAAGAATAACAAGATCCATACGACAAGGATGCCCACTGTCCATGCTTTTGTTCGCACTCGCAGTTGAGCCCTTTCTAGCAGCAGTCTACAATACGATTACTGGATTAAAAATCCGAGAGAATAAAATTGCGGTGTGCGCGTACGCAGATGATATAAATATTATCACCACCAACTCATTAGACATACAGAAAATACAGGAGTTACTAAGGACATACGAAAGGGCTTCAAACGCAAAACTCAATGTAAAAAAATCCGCAAGTCTGAAAATAAGTGATACTATGGATGTGGAGAGCACAAGCTGGATACCAACACGTGACAAAATAAAGATCTTAGGCATTGAATTTAATAATACACCACAGAAAGCATCGGCTGCAAATTGGAGGACGCTATTAGCAGCAATTAGGAGCAAGATGAAAGATTTCTCAAACAGAGAACTAAATACCATACAAAAAATACAGCTGATAAACACAGTTGCCCTCCCAAAACTGTGATACCTAGCTCACATATTTCCAATACCGATTGAAATAGCAAAGAAAATGGAAATGGCGATAAATTGGTTCATACAGAGTGGACACATTTTTAAGATCCATCACAAAATACTTAAGATGCCATATGATAAAGGAGGACTGAAGCTCGTGGATATAGAAACGAAATGTACCGCCATCTACATGAGGAACATGTACAAACACCGTAAAGACATGGAAAGTAGTATAACAGGGTACACATTAAACGAACTAGAACCACGAAGCAGTACGGCACCAGTCGATATCAGCCATATAAATGCAAATTTAAGACATTTTCGCATATCCTACATAGAAAATAGCTATTTAAACATAACCAGCGGTGAGCCTATTCCAACAACTAAGAAAATGTATGACATGTTGCAAAGAGAGACGCAAAGCAAACTAGAAATTACGTACAGAAGAGACGACTGGAAAAAAATATGGCAGAATGTTCACAATGAATACGTCAATAGCCACGCACGTTCCACTTGGCATAGAGTAATACATAGGAAGATAAACTCAAATGAAAAGCTGTTCTCACTACACCTTTGCCCTTCCGCACAGTGTTTACGCTGTAATCTAGAGGATACGATACAACATCGTCTGCTGGGATGTGAAGTTCCAGACATATGGAGGTGGACGAAAAGCAAACTAGCCATAATCAATAGAACTACTCCACAGAAATTCACGCCCGAAGATATTTTATTCCCAGATGTTACAATTTATCCTGCGACTAAAAGAAACGCTCACTTTTGGCTGTTGGGCAACTACACCCACTACGTCATCAGAAGAAGAGGAGAGATGTCAATAGAGGATTTCTGGTATTACCTAACCATCGAACACAACAAAATACTTAAAAGGGAAAAATACAAAGATAAGTTCGCACGCTTCTTGAGCGTGATAATGCCTCCATAAAACCAACAGAAGAAATAAGAGTTCCAGCACCCACAATTATCAAGCGATACCAGTAAGTCAAGACAACGATGGTGAAGCAAGACGGAAGATACCGACTCCGAAGAAAAGACGCCGGTAAGAGATGTTCCCACGTCAGAACCGACACCCAGCAACGAACTGAAGTGCGGACTGACGCAAGAGGAAGAAGAGACCGCCGACAATGCAGGCGCCACAGTGGACCCCTCGAGCTTGCCATACGCCCCGGGCACCCCGTCGAAAACGATTGAAGAGTCTGGGATGGGACAAATTGTAATCCTTTAGATTAGTTATGTCCAGAAATCCAGAAAGAAATTCTGTTATTCAAATTTGTAAAATTTGCTGTTATGAATGTCTAAACTGTTTGTTAACAATAATTTAATAATAATAATAATAAAAAAAGTGGTTAAAGCGCTTGCTTAATAATGCTTGACTCGTGGTCTCCGGTTCAAATCTCCGTGGAGGCAAAGATTTTTTAAAATTGTTTTTGATCGTAAGAGTCACGCCTGGATCGTCGGTTATTCTGATTGAATGTTAAACTGTAGATATCACAAAGATAGGGGTGCAATGCGAGGCAAATCGCAGGTAGTCTTGCAATGTTGTAGGTGTTGTAGGGGTGATTTGCAGTCAGTGTGTGTGTGATCTGCAGTAATAATACTATAAATGCGGAATCAAGTCTCTGTCTTTTTGTTACGTTTTGATGACTAAATGCCTATACCGATATTGACGGAGTTTGACAAGAAAATCTGTAGGGAGGACACAGGACATTTTTTTTTTCGGTATGATTAACAGTTGTATTCACGAAATTTTGAGAACTTATCGAATGGTGACAGAGAAACGGATGTGTGTGTAAGTCTATAATGTTGCGTCGGTTTCTCAAGCTGTGCTTCTCGTGCAATTATGTTAGTATATAATTTGTTAATAAATTTAGTTTAGAGATAAAAACGTATTATTTAGTATACACGTAGATTTTCTCTGTCCTATTACTTTGTGTCTGCTTAAATGTTTCTGGCACCAGTTTATTTTGCCTTCTTTTTTTTTACATGCCTCGCGGGCGTAAACTGGCCCAAGTTGTAGCTCTAGCAGAGCACGAGCAGCTAAAGTTATTAAAACCCAAGAATCGGATGCTCATGCTGAAGAAAGAAGAAAAGTCCAAGCTGAAATAAAGTTTCCCTTAGTTAATACCTCCCCCCTTCCCACTCCCCTCACCTACGTTATGTTGGAAATTGATTCTCTTCAAGAGACAGGTTCGATGGTAGAATGATACAGTTATGGCTTTCCTGTCATATTATGCCGAGTCGGTGTTGTTTGGGATCAATTCTTTGTTACCACAAATTTCTATATTCAATTCTGGCAAAGAAATTCTTAATCCACGAGTACGAAGTCGCGCATATCAGCTAGTCTTTATATATAAAGATGAATGTATGTTTGTTAGTTTGTTTGTTCTTCATACAAATCCACAGTTTTCATCCGATCTCGATGAAACTTTGCACACTTATCCTTTGAAACAAGGAGAAAAATACTGTCTACATTTGGTTGAAAAATTATCTGTATAAATAACACATGTTGTGTCATAACTTCGAAATACGGCGATAGACAGACACAGACACGTTTCGAAGTTATGGGAATCAATTTCCAACATATTTCTGTCACCATACGATAAGGTCTTGAAATTTCGTGTCTACAACTGTTCATCATACAGGAGAAAGTATCCTGTGACCTTCATACAGATTTCCTTATAAGATTCCATCACAACGATATAGCCATTTAGTCGTCAAAACGTAACAAAAAGACAGAGACTTACTCCCGTATTTATAATAATATTACTGTGCTTCACACTCACACACTGACTGCGAACAACACCTGAGGGATCATTATAACGTAAAAAAGTGTACACCTACAACATTGCAAGACTACCTACGATTTGCCTCGCATTACACCCCTAAATTTCTAATATCTACAGTTTAACATTCAATCCGGATAACCTACGGTCCAGGCCTGACTCTTACGATGAAAAACAATTTTTAAAAATCTCAGCCTCCACGGAGATTTGAACCGGAGACCACGATGTTCGTAATGAGGTGCTTTAATCACTCAGCTGGCAGTCAACTACACGGAAAGACGGTACGTTGACGTCCACATCCAACGTGTCTGTCTATCGCCGTATTTCGAAGTTATCACACAACATGTGTTATTTATACAACTAATGTTTCAACCAAATGTAGACAGTATTTTTCTCCTTGTTTCAAAGGATAAGTGTGAAAAGTTTAATCGAGATCGGATGAAAACTGTGGATTTGTATGAAGAACAAACAAACAAACAAACAAACAAACATACATACATTCATCTCTATATATA
>JARYHS010011272.1:0-19996 GCA_031002005.1 Vandiemenella viatica | reverse complement strand
ATCAATTGCGTCCTTGGAGTATCTGCTTGCTAGAACGGCTGCATTTTTTGGAGATCTTCTGTGGACATATTTACTGGCGTGTGGCCACCAAGGAAGACAAAGTTTTCATTTAGTTTTATTGCACTTTCTACTCTTACTCCGATTTCTGTTAAAATTCTGTAAAATACAACTTTTATATCTTTGGAAAACAGCTGTGTGGGGTCTAATGCTCTTGATTCGTCCTCGCAGATTTCGTCGTGTTGCCTCTTTCGTTTGTAAATTCGTTTACTTTTGAGTATCGAAACGATTCCCAATTTTTGTGCTACAGCTTCTTTGATCCAATATTCAATCGGCTTTAGTCTTATTTCTTGCAATATCTTAATAAGCCCTTTCATTAGTGACATAGAACGTGAAAGGATTATGTCCTCCTTTTGTATTTTCCAAGTTTATTAGTTTCTCGAAGAAGATTAGCCTAAATTGTTAATTTGAGAATAAATTTAAAATCCAATACATCATGTAAGATATGAACGGATTCATACTTATATTCTGCACCCAGAGAAGATTCTTCAATTTCCTCCAGTGCTTTGACAATTTCAAGTAAATTATTCAATAGGGCTGTAACAGCAAGGTGTTTGGCCGACCATCTTGTCTGACTACTACCTTTTAAGTTGGTTTTTGTACATTTTTTCATTATTTCCCACCGTGTAGTGGATCGAACGAAGAAGCTATGAAGTTTTTGAAAAGTCCAAATAGACTAACTGTTTCAGAACATGATGACGCTGCATACATGCCAACAAGATCCAAAGAATGTGCCAGACATGGTACAAAATCTGCCAACTCATTTATTTCCATAACCCTGGCTTGGACTCCTTTGTATATGCCATCCATATTTGATCCATTATCGTAGGAGTTTCCTCAACATTTTTGCACATCCAAACCATCCAGTACTAGTTTTTCTAGAATTCGCTGTTATATGCTTTCCAGTCTTTCCTCCAATCTCTTTG
Organism: Vandiemenella viatica; assembly: GCA_031002005.1. Classification (NCBI taxonomy): domain Eukaryota; kingdom Metazoa; phylum Arthropoda; class Insecta; order Orthoptera; family Morabidae; genus Vandiemenella; species Vandiemenella viatica. The sequence goes on along the minus strand of JARYHS010011272.1, from coordinate 19,013 downwards.
AAATCAATAAAGCTCTCCTTTATTTCACATTCTGTTCCTGTTATTTTTACATATCGACTCCCCTGGCTCATTTGTTCTATGTTTGATACATCTGGAGTACAGTCGAACATGATGGTGAAATAGTTGCTTTCCTTGATGTCGTTCAAAATGCTATTACGAACTGCTTTAGCCAGAATATCAATAATTTCATTTTGAATCGTTTTAGACAATTAAGATACTTGACCTTTTTTTAGATGGTCTAATTGGTATTTGAGAGTAGGATTATGTTTGGCGAGCAAAGTTATCAAATTAAGAAAGTTTCCTTGACTAGGCTGAAGGAAAACAGCAGCGAGGTCACTCGGGGTTTCTCTAGAACCTCGAAAAGAAAGACAGTTTGTGGCAAGATACATTATAGCGTCTATTGTTACATGTAGAATCTGTCTCCATTTTTCTTTCTCTAATGAATTAATCGCTCAATATCGCGATCGATGCCCTGACTCGATTCCGTTTGCCGCAATCGGGTTTTCCATGATATAAAAAATTCTTTGTGCATTTGTGACGCTTCGTTATCAGCTAATCTTTCTGTTGCCTTTTTCCTATTAATGAGACCAACAGTACGCAAGGCTGATGTAGAGGAAATAGGAATTTACTTGCAGGCAGTACAGAAATTTGCACTTATCGTCTTAGAATAAGCAAGCCAGGTTCTTTTAACATTTTCGTTTTTTTCCATTGTTCTAAACCACAATGGAGATGTCAAATGTCTATAATCCCGCTCAGTGGACATAATCTCTATGTTATTTGGATGTTTTTCGTTTATTAAGACAGCCTGAATGCTGAAGAATGACTTTTGCTGGTCTGTCATTTTTAATGGATCTGGTCAAGTAGCTGGGTCCATAATATCTACGGCTTCTTGTTGGTAGCCCGACTGTAACAACTCATTAGTTGCTGGCTTAAATTTATCTTGCCGCTGGCATATAACGGACGAAAGTGACTTTTTACAATGATGTGCCTTTGAGTCTTGAAAGTCAGACGATTCAGCGAAGTTAGGTGAATTACCATGGATGTCAAGATTACAAGACATACTCGTACTAGTAGTGTGACAAGGCGGGTCGGTGTCATCAAAGGGATTCTACGACCCTAATTAGCATATTATTACCACAAATCATCAACCACTGTCACCAAGCTGTCAAAAAGGACATTAGTCATCGGGACCACCCACGTCATAGCGGAATCTTCTTAATGGTGTCATAAATGTGAATAATATACAAATGATTCCACGTGCCACTTCTTAACCTAAGTTACGGATCATAAATTATATACTAATGAGGGTCGGTCCCTTTTTATGGACGCAGGTGTGACCTCAAGTCATAAATCGTCTAAATGGAGTCGTAAATGGGAATAATATGCAAATGAGGCCACGTGCCACTTCTTAATCTAAGTTATGGGATCATAAATAATATGCTAATGAGGGTCAGTCTATTTTTATGGACGCAGGTGTGAGCTCATGTCGTACAGCGCTAACTTAATTCAAAGAGGTAATAAATAATATGCAAAGGAGACCGGTGCCACGTGCCACTTCTTAGCCTGACTGAGGGGCCGTGTTATGGAAGCAGATGTGAGCTCAGATCGTAAATCGTCTAAATGGGTTCATTGTATATTTTCTCAAACCGCCCTACGCGGCCAGGGTACAAAACCTCAATTACATGCTCTTAAAATATTTATTACTCGCTAATTCAATTAATTACGCTCGAAATGCAATATAAAATTCGCTCTTTCCTTTTATTCTGGGGCCCTAGGTTCAATATTTTAAAAGAAGTAATTCATGTTTTAATTTTTACTAGTTGAGTGACCATTCAAATTGTAAGGAAATTTTCTGACTATTAAAATGTCGTCTAGCTCATGAAGATCTGAGCAGTGGGTTAAAAGATACAAATATTAATGTATCTCAGCTCCAACCGGTTGGGCTCGGGGAGCGATCCGTATTTTAAGTAGGCAGCCCGGCTTTCCGCGTTGCCCCCCCCCCCCCGCACGCGTAAATAATGGCTTCACTGCGAGCCCACACTCTACCCGCCGCAGAAAAAAAACGGGACGAAACCTGAAAAGAAATCCCTTCGACCGCCATTAATTTCTTCGTCTGTCCATCTGTTTTGAGAGGTGTCCTCCTAACAACACGTTCTTGGGCGCCCCGCCACCCTTCATGATACAATTGTAGATTTTGCAGGTTTCAGTCCTTGAATATAGTTACGCAGAGTATAGCAGAGTATAGCTACGCGTTTTAATTTTTTTATTCGTTGAGTACCAAATAATCCGTAGACATAGTACATTTTATGATATTAACATGCCTTGTCCTTCATCATTTCCATCTCTAATCACCTCAGCGTCGTACTGACGTAATATAAAAAAATAAAAATCTGTGGCAGATGCGTCAAATAGTATCTTACATTCAGTAAGATACACAGGAAGCAATATCGCAATGTAGCTATGTTTACTTACGGGACGTAGTGATATCATTAAGATTTTATGATAAAGTGTCACATTATGCTCAATTAATGTCGGAATGGAACCATTAAATGCGTTTATTATGAAATTTTACAAACACCTAGGTTATATCCCAAACATCACCACAGTGCGTGTGGAGTAAGGCCAACGACATTATTGATATTGACTAGTACCCTTCAGAATCAATAATCCATGAATTCACCTAGAGTGATTTGGGGAAACCGGGGATTCGAACCGCCATCCTCCCGAATGCGATACCAGAGTTCAGATATAGTAACTAACATGTGTAGTAATTTATCTGTAGTTAATTCCACACTTATTTCAATTAACCATATCTTCAAACACAAAGTATACATTTTTCAGCTGGCCATAGTTTGAGCAATAACATAATCTTTCATACACTTTCAAGTGGATGAGGTCACGGGTAAATGCTAGTCAGAACTACCCTATCCAAGATGGCTTATTAACAAATGAATTGTTGAGGAAATGATGTCTAATGCTTCCACAAGTATCCCCTTAGAACAAAAAAACCAAACAAATTTACTTTGCATGCTGAAGGTATATATGAGCATATTCCAAAATGTAACTTGAGAGCAAATAATGACACAACGGAATTTTTGCGAAGGTTACAGGCAAAACCAGCAACTGTGAATGATGTAATGCTACTATATAACTTGGTATACTGTTGATCGGATCATCTCGACGAAGGCATACTTAGCGCGCCTTCCTTTTAGAAGAAACCGCGTTCAAATCCCTGTCCAGCCATCGTGACTTCTGTTTTCCAAAGCATTCACGAAACTACTCCAGGAGAATGTCGGGACGTTCTTTCGAAAGGAGATGACAGAGTCGCTTCCTATTCCTGGTCCAAAGGCATACAAAACAATTGTGTTGGAATATGACGTGCCATTCCTTTACTACCGTAATGAGTGTCTCAGTACAAGTGAAAATCTCCCCTTTATGTCTTCAACGGCTTTGATGACATTTTGGTGATATAAACTATTTCGGTTTTCACTTCTTAACTGCGTATAGTTATTTTTGCTATCCCTAATTATCTATTTTGACATTAAATGAGGTCTTTAGTGAATAAAAATGACTAGAATGGAAAGACAAAACGCTGGTGCAAAAACTGAGCAGCAGAAGATTGTAAAAATGTGTTTTTTAAGCTGATTTTTTTTTTAAAATCTGTTAAGTAAAAAAAAAAAAGTGTGCTTGTTGAGACTGTCTAGTATTTGAACAAAATTTCTTCTTTCAGTACACTACAAAGCATTAATCCATTGATACGATATTAAGAAGGGAGTTGGTGAAGGCACAAGTGTATCGAACCACAAAAATCGCTGCTGTATTTCGATCCAAAGGTGGATCAACAAACTATTAAGCAGCTGGTCGTAATGCGTCATCTCGTCAGCGTATATGTCAGTGATGACTGAATGATCGAAGTTTTAAGCAGGGATTATTAACTTGCACAATGTCCTATGGTACTGACGATGCTCAGTCTGTAGGTTTGAATTAGTTGTATGTTAAACTCATAGCAGCTTTACGGCCAGAGTGGCGAGACTTCAGCCTTGTTGTATAATATTGCCTAATGTGCATCGTGGATGGGAAGCACATCATTTTTCAGCATTCTTAATGATATTGTACCTTCTGATATAGATGGTAGATTATTGCTGAGCACCGGCACCTACTGGCAAGGGCGGATCCAAGATTTTGGTTTGGGGTGGGGGCTTGAGCGGACTTTGGTTTGGGGGGTTTGGCTTGAGTGAATTTTGGTCTAGAGGGCTTGCCTTCAATGGATTTTTGTTTTGGGGGGGCTTGAATTGGCCATGGGGTAGTCTTTATAGCCTCCTCGGGCCTCGAATCCGTAGAGCTAAAAAAAAAGGTCTCAAAATTACAATGTCGGGGGTGGACCGAGATACTTTTGGGTGGGGGGGCTTGAGCCCCCCCCCCCCCCCCGGATCCGCCCCTGCCTACTGGACAGGGTAGACAGGAGTATGCTTATAACAGTGCGGCACATGGTTTGGAAGAGTGTAACAGCTATTGAGCAGTATTCGTCTAAGGAGTAAAGAAAGTCTGAGGCTGTTGTTCTCAATGCATTTCCATCTGTTTCCCATAGAATTACAGTCAGCAGTTGAAATAGTTTGTTCCAATTTTTCAGCTTGTCAGCTGCATCCGAAGGTGCTTTCTCTAAGTGAGGAATCTTATATACATATATATTTTTATGAGTCATAAATGCTTTAGGAACAGGCATCAGTTAGATTAAAATAAAGTCTGTCAAGTCGTTTCACATGGAGTACTGGAATCCTAGTGTCAATTTTTGACTAGTGTTGCATTTACCGCTTTCGATATAGTTATTTAGAATGTCAACAGTGATATCACAATAATTTTACCTCGTCTGTAGTACGTAGGCGTAATCACGAAACGCTCCCTCCAAGATAATAGGTAAAATCATAGTCAGTTTCGTCGCTTTTTAATTTTTCAGAAATGAGTGAGCTTTCTATAAACGTATCGTTTCTTGAGACACCTGGAACACCGAATGCTAGGCCCGAGAGTTACAGCCTCACTGTACAGCATCAATGTCGAGGTCACTTCGCTTCCGAGATCACGAGGCAAGGACCATAACTGTTAAACTGAGAGCTCGGAGTTTAAGCCGACTGATCAGAGATCGAAAGGCCTCCGGTTCGAACCCCATTGTTTGTACTCCTATATTACAGAAAAAACAACCGGAGTGAGAAACATATATTTAATTCCTAAATGGTTGCAACAGTTATCGTCTTGTATTATGCCTTCAACTCACATGCATACAAAACCCTAATAAGTATGCCCACATGGGGATTCACACCGGTATCCTCCTGAACGAGAGGCCACCACTCTCGGCGAAATGATGGGTAATAAAATTACAAGTGCCTGATTTAAAAGTGACCTCTTCACAGCATCAGTTAATCGTTTCCACAATTTTAATAGCTGTATGATGAAAATTGAAATCAACGCTTCAAAAAATACGTCGTATACCCGTCGCGTTTGTCAAAATAGTCTTCAATTATAATGACAACCTGTAGACCTCGTGTTGCTATGTTCGCTTCACGCAAGTTTAAACTAGACAAGATTGATGAATTGTGGGGCAAGTGGTCTTCCACAAACGGGATTTAACAGGCTTACACCCACCACCACCATTTCCCACGCAGCACGTGTCTTTGACAGATTGATGGATTGTGGTGCAGGTGTTCCCAGATACAACAGGCTTACCCCCACCACCACCACCTCGCCCACAGCTCGTGTCCTTCCACGGATAGGACTGAACACGTTTACCCCCCACCACCACGGACTAGACCCGTTTACCACCCAACCGGCCTGCTAGCGTCAGTGTTTAGACATGGCCCGTCAGGTACTGTTGTTTTCGTCAGTGTATCAGCTCAACGCTGGTGATTCAAAACGTTTGACGATAGGTTTATCGTCCAAGCACGATTCTGAACCAGTAGTGGTCCTAGAAAAAGTGGGGCTCAGCTCCAAAGTTACACTAACTTATTAAGAATGGAACGTGCTGATCCAAGTGTTGGACGTAGTGTCCGATTTATTCAACACAACCAGCGTCCAGACCGATGTCCCGGTCTCCTGCCGAATTGTGGCTGGGATAAAAACTGTATGTGTTTATCGCAATTCCTATCCTGCCAGCTGCGTGTTCTTCAGAGAATCGAGTTGGCGAAACTTCATCAATGTGCAGCCTGCAGTGACTGGCACCTTGACCATCAAGAAGACGTGGTGCCACGAAGTTGCTAGATATTACAAGGAGTATGTAAGCATCTTAGCCAATAAAGTGCTATGTAACTATCGTATGGCCAAGGTTCAAAAGCTGCTAAATGTGCATATTAATAATGTTTATGTGACTCAAGTGACATACTGCCCCAGTTCATCATTGGACTATACACTACTTAGACATGAAATCATTGCATATAAAAATTTGCTAGTATTGGATGATCTTAATAATATAGTAAATAAGAATTATGATCCTGGATATGATATTTGTGGCACTACATGCATGTGAAAGGTATAAATAAAACAAAACACCTTGTACATGATTTACTTTGTTTTATTTTTTACTCACCCTCCATTATAAAAGTCCTTTATCAAATTATTTTTCACGAGTCCTTCATCACTTACTAGTCTTAAGACCGAATCGTAATAGACATCAACACTCGATAAGACATAAATTGTATTGTGTATAAGAAGTAAGTGTGTACCACTTTCCACGAATTTTATTAAAAAAGTGTGAAAATGTGTAAAATAGATAAACAAAATATTGAAAACTGACCAGTCAGAGAAATAAAACAAAGTATCAAGCATTACAGGGAGCAAGAGAGAAGCATAATTTTGTGAAAAATACACAGTTTCAGTAACAAGCATGAAAATCTTACAAATTCCCTAAATATCATGAAAATCGGTAAAAAATTACAAATACGTAAAATATTGACAAAATTACGTAATTTCCTTACAAAAAGACGTCGTTGGTCGACATGAAAATTACACTTGCGTGCATCACAAAGTGTATTGCCCAACTATATGATGTGTTTTCATTACTACAACTAGCTACAGAAAAGTGTCATATATATACAGAAATGTATGTTTCGGCTGTAGCGACAGTTCCCAGACAAACATGCACGGCCCCTACAACACACACATCACATTACCGTCATGGAGTACAAAGGATGAAAACTACGGATGTTATCGATCAAAGGGGCAAAGGTTAGGAAAAATATGTAATAACACATACAATCTTCCCATCATGATAGGCTGTGCAAAGGATGAAATCAAAATATGTGTGCATCACAGTACTCAATGTGTTCGATCAAAGTTGCTGACAGAACGTATCAGACACATTAACGCACACACAAGGCATAGCTAAAATCACTATCATCAATAGGTTTACGAACCTATATAACTTACATTAAACTCAGCTTAATATAGGATGTTAAACTACGAGCCATTATGGGGGGAAGATATGTTAGGTTAGTCAACCACATCTGAGCAGTAATTAAGGTTACTGTAGGCTCGCACATTCTGTAAAAGTTAAATCTCGATCGAGGGGTTACAGTTATATGCAAATTTACTCAAAATAGCTTGTGAAGTGTTTCCTTCATGTAATGAAGGTTGTATAATTTAGTGTAAACTCAGGTTAATCCTTATTTTTCATAAAATGGGAGCGCTTGTTAAGCGATAACTTTATATAACGAGGGTGGAATGCACAAGAGGTTAACCACAGTTTTAGGTTAAGAAACCATGACACCCTAGCAGTAATTGAGGTTATTGTAGGTGATTTAGGTTAGGGATGCCCAGCATCTTACATTGTGTTAGCTTTGAACAACGCGCGAGCGCGTTATCCTGATAGGATGGTGATGCTAGACACACTTCGCCACCCGAGTGGGTGCCCGCGGGGAGTGAACGGGGACGCGGTGCCTGTCACGGCCAGGCCGAAGAGGAAACCTGGCCGTATAGCTAGAGCCATCTCCGCGAGTCCATGCGAGTGCCTGGCCTCAGCCGTCGCCACAGGGAACAAGGCGGAAGCCGTAGCGGACCGAGCGCGACGCGGACCTACCCCTTTCGCGCGTTCCGGCGCACCCGCCGCCAGCCCAAGCACCAGTGAAAGGCATCAAGTTCACTCGCCATAGGGTATGCTTCAAAGTGAGACGTTCCACCGCACCCGACCGGCACTCCGGTGTGGATGCCTCTGACGAATACGGCTTCCCCCCCACTCGTTTAAGCTCGCAGAGCACCATCGTAGTGCTCATCACACCTCGGCCGTAGCTTTTGTATACGGGTGTCGCTGCCCCATCCGGGTCAAAGACCATACACTACTGGTGCAAAACAGATGGACAGACGAAGAAATTAATGGCGGTCGATGAGATTTCTTTTCAGGTGTCGTCCCGTTTTTTTGCGGCGGGCAGAGGGTGGGTGCGCAGTGAAGCCATTATTTACGCGTGCGGGGGGGGGGGACAACGCGGAAAGCCGGGCTGCCTACATAAAATACGGATCACTCCTCGAGCCCAACCGGTTGGAGCTGAGAAATGTTAATATTTGTATCTTTTAACCCACTGTTCAGATCTTCATGAGCTAAACGACATTTTAATAGTCAGAAAATTTCCTTACAATTTGAATGGTCACTCAACTAGTAAAAATTAAAACATGAATTACTTCTTTTAAAACATTGAACCTAGGGCCCCAGAATAAAAGGAAAGAGCGAATATTATATTGCATTTCGAGCGTAATTAATTGAATTAGCGAGTAATAAATATTTTAAGAACATGTAATTGAGGTTTTGTACCCTGGCCACGTAGGGCGGTTTGAGAAAATATATAATGAAGCCATTTAGACGATTTACAATCTGAGCTCACATCCGCTTCCATAACACGGCCCCTCAGTCAGGCTAAGAAGTGGCACGTGGCACCGGTCTCCTTTGCATATTATTTATTACCCCTTTGAGGTACATTAGCGCTGTATGACATGATCTCACACCTGCGTCGATAACACGGCTCCTCAGTCAGGCTAAAAAGTGGCATGGCACCGGTCTCCTTTGCATATTATTTATTACCCCTTTGAATTACGTTAGCGCTGTACGACATGAGCTGACACCTGCGTCGATAACACGGCCCCTCAGTCAGGCTAAGAAGTGGCACGTGACCTAAATAAACAATATAGAAGACACGCACTACTATTTTTTTACACGATCTTTTATAGATATAACATGCGCATTGATCCTCCAAAACAAAGATTTGTAAACCTTATGACTCAGGTAGCGGCTAATTAATAAAATAACAAACAATACGCAGTTACTAGATGACTATTAAAAAGCTACATATTTCGAGATTGATGCAAACCATAGAATTTATTTTAAACAGTTCGGCAATTTCCTAATCATCCAAAAATCATTAATGACTCAAACGCCGTTCCCTGCTTCTTATACAGACAACAATTTTATTTACTGTCGAAATTGGTGGTTATTTCAATACTAAAAGGAACCCTAAAAGGCAGAAAACAAACTCCAACTATATCTTGTGATATTTTCTGATCTGGCTAGGTAATTGGGTAGCGATAGGCTGCTTCTTTTAAATAAAAAAATAAATAAATAAACCCTATTTGTGGCCAGAAACCACAATTATGCCGATTCTGGTGAATCAGGTGACTTTAATAGCACAATAAACAACTTAAGCTGTATGCTAAACATGTACCGAAACTGTGCAGCCACCAAATCGAGTCAACGGCTGCACTGCCTACACTTTCCTCGAAGCGATGGTCATATTAGTACCTCAATTTCTTTGGTCTTATTGATACTACATGTCTCAAACTTTTGTTATACATACATATCAGCGTCTTAGCAAACATACAAAATTTTGTTTCGTTCATCTTCTTTATTTGGATATCATTACTATGAAAATTTCACATACTTCGCTATATACTGACGATTATCAAAACTCTAAGGTAATTCCATAGTTTTAGAATACTAAAATTTGGTACACAGATAATTTTTTTTTTATCTGCTTTACGTCTCTCAACAGCGAGGTCTTTAGAGACGGGAAAGGATGGGGGCAAGGAATGGGAAGGAATTCTGCCATGGCCAATTGAAGGAAGCATCACGAAATTTGCCTGGAGTGATTTGGGAAACCATGGAAAACCCAAATCTGGATGCCCGGACGGGGATTCGAACCACCATCCTCCCGAATGCGAGGCGAGAACGCTAACCGTTACACCGCCACTCTAGGTTACACAGATAAAGTTTTAGCCCCAGATTATAAGGAAAGTCTAAAACTCGTACATTTTCGTATATGTATGTGAAAGCGTTTTTTTCCACAATAACTTAATATGGTTCAGATTTTCATTATAGACGGAGTTAACAAAGTTTAACTAGTGTGTTATATTTTACTTCGTTCCTCTCCTTAGTTTGGAAGTTAGTGTAGTTAAAAAAATCGACTACGACTCAACATCAAAATACCACTTTATTTCCCGTGGTACTAGAAAACGGTTAAATTTGTTACACGCATATAGTTTCATCCCCAGATGATAACTAAGTGTAATACTGATGATTTTCTACGTGATTATTAATTAGCAAACCGAAACTTAAAAAATTTTGGCGCAAATTTGCTAGTTAATTGCTTTGCTCTGGATAAGGCTATATGACTGAAATTTCTTTTATGTATACAGACCAGTATGTGTAACTAACACCTTAAAATTTACTTTATTCCTATTTTTAGTTTGGAAGTTACTAGTCATTTGTTGTTAAATCTGGAGCAGTCGGTATTGCTTAACGATGACGAACGCCGATTGTTTGTAGAGTGTGGAGGCATTATTGGTAATATTGAAGTCTTGAATTCTGAAATGACCTGTATCCACCGATTTTCAAATGGAATCTTTTACATTTAAGTGACAAATAAGAGATCAACTTACAAAATGAAATGAGCTCCTACAAAAACAAGTCTTGTAAATGTAGGCAAAGTCTCGTGTTTGTTCAAAGACAAAAAGTATGAGATCTTGCTCTGAACCAAATCTACCCTGCAATGTGCATTCACTTCACTTTCTGAATCAAAGTTGTTTGTCTTGGAGTTATAGATCGTGTATTTAGATTAAACAAAAGTCTGGTGACTTTGCTATTACACATTTTGCATAGTTGTAAAATTGATAAAGCAACATATGTATTTAGATTTCCTAATACATGGAACACATAATGACCAAGTCACAAGAATTTTGGCTTATTCTAAATAAATGATCTATAACATCAAGACAAATAATTCTATTTCAGAAAATAAAGTGACTACACATTGCAAAGTGCAGACTTAGCTCAGAACAAGATCTCATATTTTTTGTTACTAAACAAGCACGAGACTTTGCTTATTTTTACAAGAATTGATTTTGTGGGAAATAGATAAACTCGATTCGATACAATGAACACGGTAGATTGTTTTTATAACAATAAGCACTGTTTCCCAACCAAACTGTTACAAACATTGCTATTATATTTTAAATAATATTATGATTCAATGTGTATTTAGTCAATAACAGCAATATACATCGATAAAGTAAATCATAAGTTTATTTAAAGAAGGAAAACAAAAATAATGATCTTATTTGGTGAAAAATTTAAACATATTTCAAATAATTGAAAAAAAAACAAGAAACAGTTGAAACTACCAAAGGCATAAATTCAAGTCATGCCCATGGAGGAAGGAATAATATGGAGACGACGCAAGAGACCTTTACCACGCATGGGAGTGAAGCAGGCCGGCGGAGGAGTGGGGGGGCATGGCCGGAGTGGTGGGGGCTTGACCGCTTCCCAACAAACATGGGGAATATGTACAAACACCTCAAGGGGACTCTAGGATAAACGTGATGCCGCAATCTGGTGATGGATTATTATGTAACTCGATGAGACAAATAAAAAATGAAGAATAAAATTTTTTGATATCCTGCTTAGTTTTCGAGATATTCTGTCTCAAATGTGAAATGGTTTTGGTTGAAATTCAGAAGAAAAAATTATTCAAAGTCAAATTTTATGATGAATTTTTATTTAAAAAGACGAGACAAATAAAAAATAAAGAGTAAAATTTTTCGATATTTCACCTAGTTCTCGAGATATACTGTCTCAAAAGTGAGGTGTCTTGAGTTGAAATGCAGAAGAAAAATTTCGCAAAAGTCAAATTTAATGATGGATTCTTATGTAACACGACGAAAAAACTCGATAATAAGGAATAAATGTTTTCGATATCTTGCTTAGTTTGGGGGATATGCAACATCCAAATTGAGGGGTTTAGGTTTGGATGCAGGCTGGACCAAAAATTAATTCTGTCAAAGCCACAATGATTACATGGTTGACATGCAGAATGGATATTTCAGTTTATTACTACCACTTGTGGTTAGTCTGAAATGTGTCCTAGACCAGAAAAAAAGTAAGAGGACCCACTCTAGGGATGAGCAACCCAGACATTTTGTAGGCTGGTACCAGAAATAAAATGTTTATTCAGTCACCTTAATGAACATTCTCTTGATCAAGATGAGTTGTCTAATTTCACAGCCCTACTTATTAGGACAATTGTAAAAAAATTATCTCTCAGTTAGATTTAGATACGGGGGGGGGGGGGGAGAATGTTGTACAAAAAAAAAAAAAAAAAAAAAAAAAAAGACTAAATTAGAAACACATTCCCCAAATTGATTTTGTTCAAAGGCCAATAACTTCTTTATTTATGAAGCCCATTTTTATTTCTGCATGAACCTGTTTCGACATAAATAGATGAGAAAGATTTCAAAATCGGTAAAAATAGGTATAGACGTATTTACAAACAGAAACAAGTCTTATATGAAGCTTTAAAAATAACCTAAGTCAATGGCCTGAAATAGCTATTTAAAAAATTAATAAAACTCACAGCTTCTCACATAACAGTTAATTTCATCATCCATTGTCAGTATAATCAGCAACGTGACGAAAGAAATCGTAATAGTAAATTCACTGAATCGCGAAGTAAAACACGCCCCTTTAAATCTCATTTTAAACACTCGTTAAAAAATAATGCTAGTCTATTATGTGCAAAATAGCAAGTTTGCTGATTTTCTACACTACACCAAGAAAAATTTGAGAACAAAGTCATCCCATTGAGAGCTATGACTAAATATTTATAGATGTGCTGCAAAGTTTGCGGTGTCTACCGCTCACTTACACAACGATAATTACAATTCAACTTACTTATGAAATTATATTCCAGGTTCTTTCCTGTCTGGCCTATTTGTGCAACCGTACGCAACACAAACTGGCATTTTTAAACACTTATACACAATACTAAATGAAATAATCACTGCATCTACCACAATGTGAACACCTTAATTGTTGGGAAGCGCCATATGGTCGCTGCCGGTGCTGCCACCATGCGGGACAGTTTAGTGCTTGCTTCACCGATTTAACGTCACTTCTCCTCCATATAATTCCTTCCTCCATGGTTTTCAACTGCTTTACTGTTAGTTGCGTTTTGGTTTATATGTCTGGTTTTGGTTGTTGTGAAGTGAAGCAGTTTTACTGTTCAAGTGAAATCATGCCAAAACGCAAATGTGTCTTCAGTGACGAATTACAAAAACGATTTCCTGACTTCAGACCGGGAAGAATTAGCTCAGAGGCAGAATGTCTTATCTGCCATCAGGAACATTTGTTTCAGTTGCTAATAAAGGTAAGATTTATAACCATGGGACCGATTTTACGTAAATATCGTATGACACTGGAAATTTGCGTGTAATAGCTCAGATTTTCTTACACTGAATAACGTATAACACGCACAATTATTAATTTGCAGGGGGGCTAGACCTAGAAGCTCACAAAAACACTGAAAAACACAAAACGCGGATACGTACTGCAGCATCTTCATCCAAAGTTGACGATTTTTTTGCAAAAAAGGATTCCAAAATTAATGATCTGGTCCATGCAGCTGAAGGCACCCTATCTTTTCACATCATCAAAGTTTTTAAATCAATGGACTGTACTGGTAAACTGCAGAAAGTGTTATTTACAGACTCAAATATAGGGAAACAAATGTCATGTGCTCTCACTAAAACAGAAGCCATTATTAATTCTGTATTGTCACCTCATTCTGTTAATGCTTCTATTGACGCTTTGGTGTTGCAACAGACGGCAGTAACCATGGTTCTGTGAAACTGTTTCCAATTCTAATCAATACTATGACTTTAAATCTGGGGGAATTCAAACAAAAGTGATAGAACTTAAAAGTAGTCCAAATGAAAAATCTGAAACGATTGCATCTTACATATGTGATACTCTTAGAAGTAGAGGTATTAATAATAAATGTGTTGCTTTTTCTGGGACAACACAAATACAAATTTTGGTTGGGATTAGTGGACTTGGTAAGAGGTCGGGAAATAATGTTTTCGCCCATCTGAAAAACAATTTAAATGATGGATTAGTAGGATTAGGCTGCCCTGCTCATGTTTTACATAACTGCATTCAACATCGTATTGATGCAGGACTCAAATTAGATGTTGATTCCATAGTATTAAAAATATTTAATTATTTTTCTGTGTACACAGTACGTACTGAAGTCTTAAGGACTTTTTGATTTTGTAGGTGTACAATATAGCGAAATATTGTGTCATTCTAAGAGTAGGTGGCTGTCCCTTTTTTCCTTGCGTTACGAGACTAATTGAGATGTATCCAGCACTGAAATCATATTTCAGTTCTCAGGGTGAAATTCCAATTCTGATTAAAATGTTTTTCCAAAATGAGCTTAGTGAAGCACGATTATGGTTTGTTCATTCTCTTATGTCATTATTTCAACATAATATTTTGGCTCTAGAAAAAGAGGAAAAATTCACTGGTAGAAATGATACACATTCTTGAGGGTGTGTTGAATGCTCTTCAGGAAAAGAAAAATCCAGAATTTCAAATCTTTAAAACTAAAAGAAATTTTGAGAAAAAAACGGGATGAAGGTTATGGTTCTAAATGTGATATGCTAGAAGGAGAAATAGCACATGTTATGATGCAACAATTACATATCTTAAGAAATGGTTGGTTCAGTATCAAGAGGTTTTTGGTATTTAAATGGATGGGTCTGAAGAATTCTCCAAATTGGGGAGATGTGGAACAAACAATTCTGTACCTAAATGAAAAAACTTAATATTAAAATAGATGATGTAAAGTGCTTTGATCAGTTTGCAACTTTCAGAAATTTTTGACAAACCAGGCTAACGTTAATACAGATCAGTTGTCAAATGATATCTGGTGTAAATATTTCCGAGAGTCAAAGAATGGTGCTTGTTTCTCAGAACTACTAAAAATTGCGGAGTTTTTCTTTGCTATTCCCAGCCACAATGCTAGTGTAGAAAGGATTTTTTCATTAGCAGTCAGTGGACCAAAGATAGAAATAGACTCAGTGTTGAGTCTGTTAAGGGAAATATAAGTGTGCAATATATTTATAAGGATTTATCTTGTGTACAGTTTTATAATTGTTTGTTGGAAAATAAGAAATTACTCTCAGAAATTGGTTCATCAAAGAAATATCTGAGTACTTCAGGGAATAATGATGAAGATGAGAAATGTACTAATGATGATTTTTTGTAGTTTTATATTAAATGTGCCACAAATTGTTGTAAAGTTGCACGATTTAATAAAATGAAGTCATATACTACCTATTGTAGACGTTTCATTTGCAAAAAGTATAGTGAATTATGCATATCTTAAATATTTTTATTTATTAAGTGTGTAGTTATAATTTATCTTAATGCAACATCCGTAAATGTTGAGAAACCCACAACACTTTTGCAGAATTTAGTATTAATCTAGAAATGTCCTCTTTTTTGAAGACCATCATCTGGTAACCCTACGCGTGTGACATGCATCATTTAAATATGCATCAAAGAAATATCGCTCCTTTCTCGATGTGCCGAATAAGTATTAATAGATAATATGTAAAGTTTTGAACGCCAAATATCTTTCAAGGTTCAAATTCTACATTATGCTATATATTTCCATTATTCGGCACCACTCACAATCGTGTTAGGTTTGGTAACAACAGGGGCGGAAAATAATGCCTTAAGAAAGGGCTGCAATGGCTTGAAATTACGTAATAATTTGTGACTGACAAAAAGCGCGCGGCATTGTTTAGTATAGTTGTTTCTCAAGTCAGTGGTACTCCGCGCGCGCACTTATTTCGGCCGGCTGAAATAAAGTTGATAAGTAATTTTGATTAAAAAGTAAGTGTAAACATGAACCAGTGGTTAAAAACCGGATCAATACGCGGAAAATGCCCAGATACTCAAAAGTTATCCAGTTCAGAAACATTGAAAACTTCGTTGAGTCAAATTGTGTCTACGTCTACTGAAAGTTCAATTTCGAAAGAAAATACGCGGAAAACAAGTAAACCAGAAGAACACTTCATTCCAACGACAAAGAAAAGAAAATATGATGAAGATTATCTGAAATTGGATTTGTGTGCAAAGAAGACACCCAGTACCCAGAGCCACAGTGTGTAATATGTTCAGAAGTTCTCGCAAATAGCTCGATGAAGCCATCATTGCTGCGAAGACATTTGGAGACAAAACATCAGCAGTACGTAAACAAATCTTTAGATTTTTTTGTTCGAAAAAAGAGGGAGTTGGAATCTTCAAAAAAAAAAAAACTGTGACAAATACTGCAACTACCAACGCTGATTATTTACGTGCGTCTTTCCTAGTGGCATACAAAATTGCAAAGACCGGAAAGTCATACAATATTGCCGAGGAATTAATTTTGCCAGCTGCTAAAGATATGGTCAGTTGCGTGCTAGGAGACAAATTAGCAAAATTGCTGGATAAAATACCACTTTCAAATGACACAATCCCAAGGCGCATTCACGACATGGCACTCAATGTTGAAAATCAACTAGCAGAACGACTGCAAAATACTTATTTTGCAATTCAAGTTGACGAATCAACAGATATTACTGGACTGCCGAATGTACTTAGTTTTTGTTAGATATGTACACAGAAACATTTCTGAAGAAGATTTTCTGTTATGCAAGAACTTGGAGACAAAAGGAGAAGATATTTTCAACGTAATCAATGATTTTTTTGAAGAACATGGCATAGACTGGAGAAGGTGTGTTGGTGTTTCGACTGATTGTGCCAAGGCCATGACAGGTAGCATATCTGGACTAATCACTAGAATTAAACATCTTGCTCCTGAAGCCAAAAGTATGCACTGTGCATTGCACAGAGTGATACTGGCGTGCAACAAAATGCCTGATTATTTAAAAACAGTATTGTCAGAGGTCGTAAAGATAATAAATTACATAAAAGCACGTCCGCTCAACTCGAGACTTTTTGCATTATTATGTCGGGACATGGGCAGTGAACATGTTTCATTACTCTTACATTGTGAAGTGCGTTGGTTGTCATGAGGCAGGATGTTAGCTAGGTTTTTTGAACTGCGTCATGAAGTCTATTTATTTGTGAAGGACAGTGACTTCAACCTCAAGTTAATATTTGAAGATGAAACCTGGCTTATAAGGGTGTCATATCTAGCTGATATTTTCTCTTCTCTCAACGAAACGAAAGCTTCTATGCAAGGCTCCACGTGTAACATATTCATTGTGCAGGATAAAATACAAGCCCTCATAAGAAAAATTGAATTTTGGAAAACTTGCATGATATCAGGTGTTATTGAATGTTTTCCTCTTCTGCATGAATTTGTTTCGACCAACACCTTATCACTGGATGCCGAAGTAAAAGCTGAAATTATTGTACATTTGTCTCAGCTCTCTGATGAACTAAAAAGGTATTTTCCAGATATCGGTAATGCTGAAGACTGGGTTCGAAATCCATTTATGGTCACAACCGAAAGCATAAATTCTGGTTTGAGCATTAAGCAACATGAATCATTGCTGGAAATGTCCACAGATCGTACTCTTGATGCTGATTTTAAAAAGATGTCTTTAATTGATTTTTGGGCAGCAAGACAGGAAGAATATCCGGAGCTCTCACGTAAAGCAGTTAATTTCCTTTTACCCTTCGTGACAACTTACTTATATGAGAGTGGGTTTTCACACCTGGTTATGATAAAAACGAAATACAGGAATCGAATGAATGTCGAATATGAAATGAGACAGAGATTGAGTAAAACTGTTCCTGATATTGACTCAACATGCGACAAAAAACAAGCTCATCTATCACATTAACTGACAACAATCTTCTGTATAAGTATTACTTTTATGAAAATAAAAATTCTTATTTTTTTTAAAGCTTTTTTTTTTAAATTTTCTTTAGGGGGTTCGCCACTGTCTGGAAAATTTAAAAGGGGTTCGCGAGCATAAAAGTTTGAGAACCGCTGGCATAAACCAACGATTGAAAAGAAATAAAGCTCCTATTTTGTATGACAATAGATTTAAATTAAAACTTAAAAGACCGTAATACATAACTATCGTCTTTAAGCACAGTGCGTACTTTGCTCACAATTTAAGATCCCAATCTCAAAATCTTTTGCGTACAATACAAGAACAACCAGTAAAAGAAAATGTAACTACTTCTGAAGTTATGGATATAGAGGAGACAGAAGAAGAAACAGAAAATTCCGACATCAACTGAACTAGTGTTGGTAGTGCTGATGATACTAGTGAATGTGGTACTGACAGGTAATGAATAAAATTATGTTATCTATATAGATACATTTATGAATCATTATGTAAAACATTATATGATTCAGAAAGATTTAAAACACACTTGTAAAATGTAAGTTCCGTGAATGAAACTATAATTTATTAAATATATTGTTTTCTGAAAAAAAAAAATTAGAAAAAAATAAGGGTGCTAGGTTTTTTTCATGTTTTTTTTTTCACAAAGCTATTTTTTTTTTTTTTTTTTTTTTTTTTTTTTTTCAATTTGCAACACTACCTCTGGTACAGCTTGCGTGGGTCGGATTCCACGTGAAAGTGTAGGACCCCGCCAGGGCTTACAAACTCTAGTTGTGACATTAATGTGTACACATCCACAGAAAATTCAAGGAAAACTTCCCCCCCCCCCTTCCTCAAAA